>JAJJMC010031477.1:3226019-3228519 GCA_023531435.1 Papaver californicum | reverse complement strand
AAGCCTAAACTAGGAAACTCATCATATAATATCAAACTAGGAAACTCATCATATAATGGCAAACTTCTAACAATGTGGGACCAATCTCAACAGTCGCCAAACAAGTTCTTGCGTCTCCAGTGGTGTTTATGTTCTCTTATCCAAAATTTATGCCTCGGCGAACCGGTGGGAAGAAGTTGGGCTAATCAGGAAGCTGATGAGTGAAAAAGGAATCATTAAAGAACCTGGTTGCAGTTCAATAGAGTTGGAAGGTGAATTTCATCGATTTCTCTCTGGTGATACATCACATCCGCGTACCAAAGAGATTTACCAAACATTAGATGTTATTGGACAGAGATTCTGGAATGTGGGTTATGTTCCTGACTTATCACAAGCAACTATGATTGATGAACTCGACGACAGAAAACAAAATTCACTTTTTTTACATAGTGAGAGACTTTCCGTTGCTTTGGGGCTACTTAAGTCCAAGACCAGGAATACCAATTCGCAATTTTAAGAATCTTAGAGTTTGCTATGACTGTCAAAGATGGATTCTGCTCTTGCAAGGATTACTGGTAATACTCTTCTGTACATTCATATCAAGTATCAATGCTTCTGGGCAGCAAGAAATCGACATGAATAAAGCATATTCGCATTCATACTCTGGTGTCCTACTCCCAAACGTACAAATACACGAGATAAAGAACTTATCTTATGCACAGAATTTGTAGCCGATGAAAGCAGCGCCGGAAGACTGGAGGTGAACATAGAAATGTAGAAAGAGCTAAAATCTGGATCATTGGTGTTGTACTGGTGTAGTGCTGTGAATGATGTTCGAGAAATCCTAACTAAACTTAGCTTAACTTTCCTAGTTTTTGTAAATCTTTACAAATCCCAGATTTCCCACTGATCAGTATTCTCAGAGGCTGCTAGAGCAGTTCTGCGCAACCTCTTTGTCTCTATCGCTATGAAGCTCGGATACTTCAAAGTCGATGATATATCGAGTTTGGATACTTGAGATGCATAGAAATATATATCGGATACTCCATTAAAAATATCCGTTTTTAAATTACGAAAAAGGATATGGGATGTTTGGGACCATTAAATGCCAATTCTAAGTCTGAACACCGGGACGAGATCCTAAATAAAGATCTCTGAAATATTATGCAGTTTCCAAGTTTTGAATGAAGATAATTTAATCCACGGAGAATTTCACATGGAGGAGATTTAATCAAATAAGAAAGAAGAATCATCGAGCTTTCCTTTTGTGTTCTTGAATTTCACATTTAGCAGCTAATTTTAAATGTTTATGGACTCTTAAGCCATTAAGAAATGCTGAACAGGTTCCAACAAATTATCTGGTTTGAATTCCTGGTATTTCAAAAGAAATATAATAGTGCAAAATTGAAGATAATGTTGTTTAATTAGCAGTCGTATTTTTTGGACTGTGGGCATATCTTTAACGTGTCTGCACGAAATATTCAATTTCCTTAGCTACTAAACTGTCATCCAGCTTGTTCAGGACCATCAAGAATTTAATATCTTCATTAGGCCATACATCTATATGCTTACCACATTAAGATGGTCTCTGGTCATAGATGAATAATTAATTGAAGGCACCAATTTTTATTTCTTCGTGAACTGGAATAGATCATAAAAAAAAATCCGTCCATGACTCGCTACTGGATTTTTTTAATCACAGGCCGGCCGACAGACTATCATTACATTGTATTATATATAGATAGTCGGCAGGACTAAGAGAAAACAGATGTTACTAATTAAGAACACAGCTGTGAGAGAGTGAGAGGTAGACAAAGATGTATGCGACGAGGCTGTAACGCCCCACCTCATCATTTTAGGTCGGCCGCTCTAAATAGAAGTGTGGTACTATCAATGGGATAAAAATAAACACATTCAAGTCTTCAAGCCAACAAATGTCAATTCGGCTATCATGTGGTGTTTTTGAAGAATGATAAAGTTTAAGAAAATCTTATAAAAATTGACGTGTAATATAAAGTTAATATGATAAAAGAGAGTCTCAAAAATAAAAAAATAGTTCATCTTCGACACGCAGGTCAGATATTTAATTTTAAAGATAAAAGTCTTACTTAAAGTAAAGAAGTCTAGATTTAAACGCAAGCTATAAAATGTTTAAACGTTTAAGCACGTTGAAGAAAAATAACGTAGTTTTCCGGGAAAAGATCGTTCTACAAGTTAGGTCGCTCCGCGACTACCGTTCCCTGAAAAATAATAGTAAGTTGGGTCAGACCCCAACTTAAAGTAGATTCTCACACCCTTATGCTCTATACGACTAATTCAGCGAAATAAGGTTCATGAAATGATTTCGTCAGATAGAAATAGGTTATAAAAGTGTCTCTTTGAAAGTAGTAAGGCCGATGACCTAAACAGAAATATAGACTTTTAAAATCATGACAAAATACAAAGGCACACAAACCATTTTATACAGAAGAAATGGAAAACAGATTTCCCACCCACGAAACTAATCGACTTCCCCTCTCTA
>JAJJMC010031477.1:3177839-3226009 GCA_023531435.1 Papaver californicum | reverse complement strand
CTACTTGTTACTAACATGATTAACATAACTAATCATAAATCAGGAATTATGAATATCAATCACGTAGCTTTAATAATTAACTAACACTAAAACTCTTTAATGAAGTTATCAGAAAAAATACCCAAAGCTTTAGTGATTAACCCAATTAAACAGTAGTAAAACCATGTTAAATTGCATATAAGACGAAAAAGAACACATTAAGCATCGTTCCATCAGTACACATGCACTACTATATCTTGAGTTAGTTTCATTAACGCATATGCATGGTTTAAGCGTTAAAACGATTTTACGTCAATTACATATCTGTATGTTCTAAAACATACAGGACTACTCTATGTTCCGATCTCGGTACTATTAAATATTTTCTTCGGAAATTTCTAATCTTACTATATCATGGTTAAAAGTATAAGGGATAGAGAACTTACTTGGTTTAGAGCAATAAATCCTCAATCCTCTATCGGCACCCTTCGCTTTAAAATCAGTCCTCTTCTTCTTCCACTTCTCTCTAGGTTTCAAAGGAAAAAGGTTCAGGTTCTTCCGAAAACATATCCCCCACTTACAAAACCCTAACTATCTATAAATACTCTAACTAGTTTTCCTATAATTCCTCCCACTTCTTTTCCCACAAGAACACGTCAAGACCCACGACCAAAATTATAACTCCTAACTAGCTAACTTAGGTTTAAAGCTTAAGACTATCTAATCCCAGGATAAGGGGTATTACAGAGGCATCTCTCATTGTGCAGAAGAGATCCTAGTATCCTGTCAACGCCTCCTCAGGAGTCTAGCAGTTCAGGTTATATTGTGATTACAGGTGAAGAATCAGAGGCTGCAGATACATGCTGTTGGGGTACTTGTAATGACGCCGATGTTAGAGAGTTCCCGTTTGCTCAAAATAAGATTGTGAGCGTTGTTTATGCGTCTGCCGGTGGAGATCGGTTCCAAACCGATAGGGTTTGGTTCATCCCAGTTCTTGATCAGCCCTTGTCCTCTAACCGGTATTACGTGATAACAGCATTAGGCAAACACACAGGGTAAGTTCCTTTAAAAACCAAACAAAATAAGATCTCATTTCACTTGTAGTCCTAAATTTGAATTCTATTAATCTTTTTTAACAAAGAAATTAATTCAAAGCTCATGTTGAATTTGATTCGACTTTTCCAGGCAAGCATGCACATGTTCAAAAGAGGAAGATAGGAGTACCTGTTGTTTCTGCAAAGTTGTTAATGATGTAAAACCAAAGGTATTGGATCACAGAGACATATATCAACAAGTAGAAGTATTTAAAACAAGCCGTGGTTATACTGCTAAATCAGTCGCTCCGGATGGATTTCCTCCTAACTTTCTGAGGAAAAGGGGGTGAAGAATTCGCACCGCAAGTACATTTCACTGTCATCTGGCCGATGCTCTAGGTCTCAATGTCTCTCTGCGCATACGCTTACCACCAGAACCCAATCCTCATCAGATGTCTAGTAAGGTTTCTACACCTGTGGTTGTGGGAGAATGGTATTGTCCTTTTGTGTTCATAATGGAAGGAATACCGAAAGAACAGATGAAGAATTCCTTGTTTTATAAAATGACTCTAGAGCAGAGTTGGGAAGAGATATACACCAGTGAGAATCACAATTCTGCAGGCAATTCTGTATCCGTTAACGTGACACAACAAAAGGGAACAATTAGTTTATTCGGTGACGAAGCTAAGAAGGATGGCGCACAAGATGGTGATGGGTTCATCTGGTATAGGCATGTTAAGCCTAACGTTAACAGGGAAGGGTCGAAACTAGGATTAAGTGCAGCAATTGTAGAGAAAATGAAGTGGGTTCAACAAAGAGGAGGGTACGAAATAGAAGGAGCTGAAAATAGAGATGTGACAGTGGAAAGAGTTGAGAAATTCCAAGGAGGAAATGAGTGGAGGAGGTTTAGTTTTTTTGTGTTAGTTGAGAGGTTTGCTCTAAGGAGAATGGATGGTACACTAGTTCTTACTTGCGACTACAAACACATCAATCAGACTAGAACCAAATGGGACTGAAATTTGAATGAACTCCAAACAAACTATACTATGTCTTATGTGGTCGCATAAGGGAAAAACAGCAAAATACATGCATGTGTGTTTGTGTGGGTGTGTTGCATTGTACAAGTGAGTTTTTCAAATAAATGATCTGTGTGTACCTGTATTTACAGATTATGGTAAAGTTATAATGGTTTTAGCATGGAGAATACTACACTGGCACCATTAAATAGGCATCATTTTAAACATCATTTGAACGTTATGATACGTCGCTAAAAAAATGTTTTTTTCAGCTGGTAAAGCGAAAAGTACCTCTAAATAAATAATAACTTTTTTCGTCTCAAAAAAAAATATTTTTATTTTTTCCAATCCAATTTACTTTTTAAATAAAAATAAAATATTTATTTTTTTTAAAACGAAGATAATATTTAGAAAGAAAAAGAACTCTACAATCTTGGACCACAACCATCGAATACCATGATTTTCTTAGATGATGTGCATTAAGGTAGTAATGTCAATGGATAGTTAAATCTACTGGAAAAACGTCTTGACAAAAAGGAAAAGGAAAAAAAAGAGCTCGAGAAAATTCTTTGGGAGGTTTAGTTCATTGTCATCATCATTGTTCGGTTTGACCCTTCTCATGTCTATCAGAATAAGATTGATTCATTTATAGTAGTAGTCCACAAAGGCCGGCCACCAACTAAATACTATTCCAAAAACTAAAAACAAATTTCATTGTGGTTTGGAGAATTTTCATTCAACTAAGGAGAAATTTCATTGCGGTTTGGAGAATTTTCTAAGTAAGATTATGATGCTGCTCAGTTTCACCAATACTGTCCAGCTTCACAAAGGCCTGTAGCGTTTTCAATATCCGGTGTTCTCTTTAAATTGTTGGGAAGAAAATTTCTATTTTTCTGGATAGGAAACTCTAGCACATAGGGGCGGAGCTTGAAATATGGATGTGCAATTACACGGCTGATCTAGTTGGCTCCTAAGTCTAATTTATCTATTTTATGTTAATTTTAGTTATTTTAATCCATCTTGTATCCTTTAAAACCTGGCCTATTAGTAATTTGCCCACTCATGATTTAGAACTTAGGTTTTCCCTTGCTAACACGTGTTCTATAGCCAAAAAAGGACACGTGATAAGTGTGAACAATGAGTAAAATTTATGGATTTGGTATCGTCCATGTCTAGTTCATCTAAATATAAGGTGCTAAATATTTATCTGTAATTCATTATCCATAAATTTAATATCCACAAATAGACAAATATATAAATTGTATATAGATGGATCCGTGGATTTAACTAGAATTTTTATTTAAACAAGATAAAATAAAATTAAATGAAATAATATTATTTTAAGCACAGTGGAAACACAATATTTCCTTCGTGTGGAAAGTTTTAGTTCTATTCTTTCTTATTACTAATTATTAATTAATTATGATAATCATCATAAGTTATAATACACCCCTTTTGTCCCTTTCTTTCTCCAAAATGCACTAGCTATGGACTATTCGGAAAACTATTAGCTGCATTCAGACATAGAGACGCTAAGGGAACAATGACATGTATTATATTTTCACTTGTTTTCTTTTTAGGGATAAACTTGCAGTTAATATTTTTTAATGATAAATTTGTTGGATATTTTTAAAATCATTGTATTTTATTCGACCGAGGGTTCTACTTTGGAGAAATGTATATTATGAAAGAGTTGGGAAAAATACTTAATTCTCTTAAATTTTTCATCCAACCAGATTAAGTTATATGTGGGCGTACACATGAAAAAAGAAGATAAATATACCTTTTAAGATTCATGATTCAAGTTTTAGGATCTACAAATTTATGGTTTTATTTTTTTATTCTATTTTTTATTTTTTTGTTTTCATATCTTTTTATTTAAAAGAAAGAAAAATTAATTTTGACTAGATGATCCAACTATTAGAAGAAAAAAGGATATAATTTTCTTAAAAGAATATAATAATAGTAATAATATTAAAAAATATAAGAAAAAAAGGTAATTCATATGATTTTCTATAAAATAATTTATAATTATTTTTCTAACAGTTGGATCATTTGGATTATATTTTTAAATAAAAAAATAAAGAAAAAAATTAAACAAAAACCCATAATTTTGAAAAGTGTGTTTGTCTTTTTTCTGCAAAGGTGAGCCATTATATGTGACTTAACCTGGTTGGATGGAAAATCTAATAGAATATGACATTTTCTGAACTCCCAAAATAGGATATTTTTTTAAAATAACACTAGATTTTTGATCATTTATCCAATTATCCCTATACTAATTGACGTAATTAATTTTAAGTTTTTAATTCATCTCTGGATCAGAAAAACAAGAAACTAGCTAAGGAAGTTAAAATTCCTTTTTTAATCAAACTTGATTCTCATCTATGCCAAAAAAAATTATTATCCTTTTTAGTTGTTGATGTTGTGGCAATTCTACCTAACAATAGATTGCCAGTTTCTAATGTGATTTCCCTTCATGTTTTTTAAACTGATTCAGTGATTGATGGTGTATTAAGTTCCGGGCCGTACATGTTAGGATAATGATCTAATCTTTTTGTTTTTTTTATGCTTGTTTTTAGCTTCTTTTTTCAATAATAAATATCTAATTCATAAGAAAAAAAACTTGGCCATAGAATTAGAAAGAAAAAATATTGTTAAATTGTTTTATCTAAACTAATGGTTAAACAAATTCGGGATTACAATCCATTGGTAAAACGGAGGTCGAGAAATTTTATTACCGTCATGATTACAATCCACCAAGTAGTTCGACACTCATTTCACAACCGGAGGTTGTTTCTTCTAATGGTAACTCAATCGGAAATAGTTGGAGAGGTTTTTATCTATACCTTTCCGGGATTTAAAAAGCCTTGATACCAAAATTGGGCATCATTTCCGTTTAGCCTTGTACTAAAAAACGGAAAAGTGAGTGTGAGAGTCTCCCTTGAATAGTCAAATTAATACAATTAACGACCATTAAAAAATCATATTTTTTCTTTTTTTCATTTCTCAGAATACACACAAGAAAATCTTCTGAAACTGAATTTTTCACAAAAATTCAATCACACTTTTTTCACAAAAATGGCGAAGATGAGAAAAACCCACTCTCAGAAACCCATTTCCTCTCTTCTTTTCTTTCTTTGTATTCTCTTTCTCACAGCAAAATCACAGAAAAATCAAGAAGATGAAGAAGAACAAAGAATTCTACTAGAGCTCAAGCAAGAATTTGGAAACCCATCATCATTACAATCATGGAATCCATCATCAAACCCTCTTCACTGCACTAATTGGTCAGGTATAACCTGTAACACCAACAACTCAGTTACTAAAATCTCACTTTTCAACATGAGTATTACAGAAAAAGTTCCAACTTTTATATGTGATTTGAAGAATTTAACAGAGATTGATCTTTCATCGAACAACATTCCTGGAGGGTTCCCAGTTTCTGTGTTGAATTGTTCTAAACTGGAATCTCTTGATCTTTCTTTGAATTACTTCGTTGGTGTCATTCCTAATGTGATTGATAAAGTATCTAGTCTGAAAGCACTTAATCTGGGTGGGAACAATTTCTCGGGTGATATTCCTTCTTCGATTGGGAATTTAGAGTTACTGGAGAGTTTGAGTCTTTGGAAGAATCCGTTTGTTCCATCCAAGATTCCGGATGAATTCAGTAAGTTGGTAAAGCTGAAGACATTTTGGATGGAAGAGGTGAATTTGGTCGGAGAGATTCCGGAATGGATTGTTAATTTTACTACTCTTGATCTTTTAAATCTTGCATCGAACAATTTGAGCGGCAAAATTCCGAAAAGTCTCTTTTCGTTAAAGAACTTGACGTATGTGAAATTGTTTCAGAACAAGTTGTCAGGTGAAATTCCGAAGGAAATTGAGTGTTTGGGTATGGAAGGAATTGATTTGTCGATGAATGAGTTAACGGGTTCAATACCGGGAGGTTTTGGCAAGTGGAAGAATTTGACAAATTTGGTTATGTACTGGAATCAGCTGACAGGGGAGATACCGAAGAGTATTGGTTTACTTCCATTGCTTACTGATATTCGGTTGTTTGGAAATGACTTGACTGGTGAACTGCCAGAAGAATTGGGGTTGCATTCCAAGCTTCTGTATCTTGAAGTTGATGGAAACAGACTTTCTGGAAAGTTGCCCGAGAACTTATGTTTTGGTGGTGAGTTCTATGGGATTTCGGCGTTTTCGAATAGTTTTACTGGTGAATTACCGAAGACGTTCGCGGAGTGTCCTAGTTTAACTTATGTTATGCTGTATAAGAATATGTTGGGTGGTGAGATTCCAGCTAGTTTTTGGTTGCGAGTGAATTTATCGTATGTTCAAATACATGATAATATGTTCTCCGGAGAACTTCCACATAAGTTGAGTTCGAGCTTACAGCGCTTGGAGATTGAGAACAACAGGTTTACAGGGAGGATTCCTTTGGACATTGCAAGTTCGGCGCAATTGGTGGTGTTCGATGGAAGCAACAATCTCTTTACTGGTAAGATACCTATGGGGCTCACTGCTCTTTCTCAACTTACTTCTCTGGCTTTAGATGGAAATGAAATTTCGGGTTCGATTCCTTTTGATATAATCTCATGGAAGTCGCTTAATACTTTAACTCTAAGTAGAAACCGGATTTCGGGTGTGCTTCCTCAAAAAATAGGTTCACTGCCTAATCTCAATAAGCTTGATTTATCTGAAAACCAAATTTCTGGTTCAATTCCATTTGAGATTGGGAACTTAAAGCTATCATTTCTTAACCTGTCATCAAATTTACTCACTGGAAAGATCCCGTCCCAAATAGAGTACCTTGGATTAAACAGCTTCTTATACAATTCTGGTCTTTGCTCCAATTCCAAAATGTTAAACCTTATGTCGTGCGATTCGTTGTCTGGTTCTCGAACTTCACGTAAGCTTTCACCGAAATTTATCGCTTTGATAGTAGTAATTGGTGTAGTAATGATACTTCTTGCAGTCATCATGGTATTGGTTGCCATAAGAAGTATACATAAGCGAAAAGAAGACGATGAAGAAGATTCTGTAACATGGAAGGTGATAAAATTTCAGAGATTAGTGGACTTCACTGAATCGCAGATTTTGTCGGGTTTAACAAAAAGTAATTTGATTGGGAGTGGTGGATGTGGGGAAGTATACAAGGTATCCATTAATCATCCAGATAAGTCTGTTGCAGTTAAAAAGATTTCAAGTAAAGGGAAACTGGATTCGAAACATGCGACACAGTTTCAAGCAGAGGTTGAAATTCTAGGAAGTATTAAACATAATAATATAGTTAAATTGATGGGCTATATGTCAAGTAAGTACACAAAGCTTCTTGTTTACGAGTACATGGAAAATGGTAGTTTGGATCAATGGTTACATCAGAGGAATAATGGAGTATCGAATTTGAACGAGCGGAGAACTTTGGATTGGCAGAAGAGGTTGAATATTGCAGTAGGAGTTGCTCAAGGACTTTCTTACATTCATCATAATTGTTCTCCACCTATTATTCACCGGGATGTTAAGTCGAGTAATATCTTATTGGATTCTGACTTTAAAGCAAAAGTTGCGGATTTTGGATTAGCTAAGATAGTTCAGTCAGGATCATATTCAGCATCCATTGTTGCAGGCTCTTTCGGATACATTGCTCCAGGTAATCTTCTTTTCTCTTACCTTTGCTTCCCCATATTTTCTAACTTGTTATGGAAGCTGTCTTTCAAGAATAGTTGGGATAATCTGGTTGAGTGGGTCTCATTTTTTTTCAGAGTATGGTCGGACACTCAAAGTAAACGAAAAGGTTGATGTTTATAGCTTCGGGGTGATACTCTTGGAACTTGTTACTGGACGAGAAGCGAACAAAGGAGATGAAGACAGAAGCCTCGCTGAATGGGCAGCAGACCGATTTCTAAAGGCATCTGTGGATGTTTTGCTAGATGAAGAAGTGAAAGAAGGTTGCAACTTGGAGGAAATGACGAGTGTATTTAAACTAGGATTGATGTGTACAAGTGCATTACCTTCCAGTAGGCCTTCCATGTCAGAAGCATTGCAATATCTAGTCAGGCAGTGTTCTTCTCAAGAAATATACGAGAAGAAAGCCTCAGTTACTGCTGATAATGATGTTGCTCCTCTTCTTCTTAGTAGTCATTCTGCTGATTTCCTTTCCACCTACAAAGGAGGTCGTAGTAAGAAAAGGATGTCAGATGTGGTTCACAGCGCCGAAGAAGTTTAAATTTCCCCCAGTTAAAAGTTCCACCAATAGCACTGTGTCATTTGCGGCTTTGCGCCTCCATCGAGATCATATATGGTCCTATATATTTACCGGAGAGCCCTTGTACAGTTTGCAATTGTCATCTTAAGCAGCAGAACTTATAGTATAGTTTGCAAATTCGTTAGCATTCTGTAATCTGTAATAGTGTAGCGTTAAATAAGAAAAATTGTATTTGCAGGTGTTCTGCTATGTTTTGCACAAAATTGAAATCAACGAAATAAAAGAACAGTTTCATTTCCCATTTTATTCAGAACAAGAAGGAAAAAAATACAGTGTATTGACTTAGATTACGCCCATATAAGAAGCCATCAAGTATGTAATTTATAGCACGAAAGAAGAAAATGGGCAGAAGGCAGACCGAAGTGCGAAATCACAAGACACTTTCAGGTTCTGCAATAATACACAATTCAATCTACCTATCACATTAACCATGCCCAGCGACCATTTCAAAAAAAAGGAAAAAAAAAAAAAAAGAGAAAAATTCTTCTGATGTAGAAAGAAACAATGACTACAGAGAAAGAAGTGACTGAAAAGGAAAAAAGAGAAATTAATATTACTAAACAAAATATTTGTTTCCTCAATATTGTGTCTTATCAGGATTCTTCGACTTCGGGATACTGAGAATGAGAAGCTGCAAGAAGAGCAGCTCCAATTCCAGAGCCATCGTTTGCATGCTCAATAACAACAGTGTGTGCAACTTCATCTCCGAGTAACTCAGTAAGGGTGCTCTCCAAACAGGAGCTAAACTCGGTGTAGTGCTCAAATAATCCACCATCCATGGCTATAACAGTCCTCTGTTTCTCTCCCACCTTCACCGTGTCTTTTCCCATCTTTTTCAAAATACCCAAGATCCCTGCGGCAGAAAGACGGGCACCACGTGTCGCAACAATGTTGCAGAGCTCTACAACAACTCTTCTTGTTTTAAGGGAAGTACTAGATATCTGATATAAGAGACCAGAAACCATCCAAGATTTAGAACTGTCGCTTGTGTCTTTACTACCATTGTTGATACGGAAAAATGAGTAAAGAGTTCAACTATATAGAAGGGAACAAAAAAAAACCATACCCCAAAGGTGTCCTTCAATTTGCTTCCAACCACTCTCAAATCTGGGGATGTGTCATGATGCATGGCAGACATTTCAGGAGTCCTGCATAATTCGCATTTTAAGTTTGTTTACTAGGAATTCAAATGGGAACTGTGCAAATAATTACTTTTATTATAGGTGAAATGGATGGTATACCTCAAAATGAATGGAGTCCTAAGTTTTGGTGGAACAATATCACCAAAAAATTCAGCCTCTTCAGCCATTTTGCAGAGGACTCTACGTACAATATCTCCCAAATACATCCCAGAAATTATCTTCTCAAAAATCTGTTCACAGTAATGAAGGATACGACATTTAAAAGCACTGAAAAGATGCCAGTTAATTTTGAATTAAGAAAACTAGAGGTCCACACTTTACCTGCTCACCAACGTTAAGACTCTCCTGGTCCAATGCCTGATCATATTCAGTCACAGGAAGGTGTGATGACCGGAAATTACCCCACTCCATGTTGATAACCTAAAGAATTAGAAAGCAAATATTAGAACATTTCTTTAACTGCTAGATGCATTGCTTAATTTAGGTGATTATTTAAAGCAGAAAAAGATATTACAATTAGGATAAAAATTTCTAAAGAGTGATAACTGGTGAACTCAACATACCATCTCTCCTGATTTAGGTAGGAGACCATGCCACTTAGGAATCGCGTGTGCACGCTCTACATATGCAGCATTTGTTCCAGTACCCAAGATAACTGCAGCTGCAACGTCATTATTGAAATATTTACCTCCAGCTAATGTACCAATTGTATCATTCACCTGCATCAACAATGCCAGTTAAAAATCAAAACTGAAGAACCAATATGTGAGGATAGCATCAGAAAGCTTTAAACTAAGAAACAAAATTCACTTACAAGAGCTGCCACACGCATGTCAATCCCCTGTCTGTCTAAGGCTTTAGTTAGCTCTACCACCACATCTTTATCAACCTAGCACAAGGGACCAAAGGAATCTCTATCAGAAATATAATATGGTTCAGAAAGTTCAGAAAGTGCAAAAATAAGAAAACAGCAAACTGCATACATATGAACTATGTATATTGAACTACTAGTACAGTTTATGATATTTACTCGGCTCATACATAAATAACAAACGTATATGCATGACTTAAGTATGCAAACTAGAGGCACGTTAGAAGAACTAACCGCATCATCAATGGAAAAGCCCTTTGTCCACCTAATAAGAGTTCCAGATGCGATTGATAACTGCTTCACAGGGAATGAAAAAGTAAAACCCAATTCCCTCTGACTACCAGGAGGGAGGAAAAAACCTTCTCCTTCTGTAGCTATAAATCTTGCTAGTTCCTTAGCAATGAAATCAAATAGTTCCTGAAATATTAAACAAAAAAAAAACATCAGCAAGAAGAAGCTACAACAACGTTACCAAATTCGACACAGAAGATCAAAATTATTAAAACCACAATTACACATACACTTGAAGTGGCAGTCATCAATTCAGGAGGAATTGAGACTTCAGTAAATTCTTGTTTAGCTACACGCCCATCTCTTCCACCCAATTGTACACGCAACACACGAAAGTTTGTACCGCCGAGATCCAAAGCATAAAATAGTCCATGTTCATCACTACATCAATATATATATAACACACAACCAAAGAGTTATAATCTCTTTGAAGCTACATCCCAAACCAAAAAATTTAGTCCATAATGCACAAATTCCACATACCAACATTATGATCAATCAATTACAATTCAAGCATTAAACATATTAGTTCTTAGAAGGATAATACATGAAGAATCAATCTATCAATGTAGTTTATCCTATTATGATCCAAGCCAATCCAATCCATACATAATCAATTAAAGAGACAAAAACTTTACAAAAAAAAATCAGAAAAAAAAATCAAAAAAATTGTAAGAGAGTTTGAGAGATGTATACCCAGTAGGGAGATTATCAACATAGCTAATAAGCATCTTAAGCTTACTACCACCTTCAGAAGCAAGACCAGCGTGCATCTCAACAGTCATAGCATCAGCAACTTGTCTAAGTTTCCCAATTGGTGTAGCACACTTTTCTTCAAATTCTTTTAATATAGACATAGCTTTAGTCCATCTCCCTGAACTTTTCATCCTATGTCTTACGATTAGTGTAGCTGCAGCACATACTGCTGCTGCACATATTACTGTAACTCCTACTGTTACCTTCCCCATCACAAATAACCAAATCAAAGAAAAACTTAAAAACTAAAAATCCAAACTTTTATAATTTCTCTGTTGGAATCAATAACAAAACTGATTATGACAAACCCCCAGATCTCAAAAACCAAAAAAAAATCACCCTAAAATTTTGGTTCCAAATACAGAGATTTTTTTTTCTGTTTTTTTTAACTCTGTGATCTAATAAACTACACTATTAATAATGAAAAATTGAGCTATGAAGAATTTCTGATTCAGAATCAGAATTGGAGAAGGAAATTGAAACCCTAGATTGAGTGAAGGTTAGATTTTGATATTTCTAGGGTAATGAAAGAAACCACAGTGCTATAGGAAAAAAAGACAGGAGGAGGAATTAGACAGAAATTAGGATTAGTAAAACTTAATTTATAGTACTAAAATTAATCTCTATCCTCTCTAATCTAATCTTAATCTACTTGGGTAAAAACACTATTTCCGACCAATTCAATCTTCCAAAATCTTATGGTACATTTTATTTACACCACAAATCCGTCAAGGTTGTAATTTTATCCGTGTGGGATAATTATCAAGTAAAAAATATTCTCTCCATTTTAGTAAAAATATTACTATCATTTTTTCATTTTAACCTAAAAATAGATTAAAATGAAAAAATGATAGTAATATTTTTAGTGTATTTTTGATAGAGTTTAAACCATATCAAAATATTATTGTTTTAATTATGGTCAGTAAAAATCTTTAAATGTTATCTAAATTTGTTAAAAAAAACTGATATATTCATGGATAGTTTTAAATATTTAGTCTTATTAAATAAGTTATTATTATATGAGTCACTGGTCCAAAAAAACTAAATTAGCTGGAATATGATGAGTAAATTGTGGAGGATGATAAGATGATGATGTCCTATTTTTACCTGGTTTGTTGTAGAATTCTATAACTGTCTTAAAAAAATTTATTGTTGGCTCTTGTTGTAAAACCAGACAGGCTTGACAATATAAACGCACTTTGATATGGCATAAATTTAGTGCGGACAGTTATTTTAGCATAAAATGATGAATTTCAAAAGATTACTATAGCACACTCTATAAAACCAAAAAGTTAAATAAAAAGCTTAGGTCAATGATATTGGCGAAACCAGAATTAAAAATAGAAGGGGTAAAAAAACATCTCACGCTATGCGAGGCAAAAAATAGATCAAAGAAGGTTTTTTTTTTTTTTTTTTTGTAAAAGTATAGATAAATAGACTTTAGGAGCTACTATAGTTGGTAAATGAAGGTGTTTTCTTCTTTCGTCCCTAACCAAGAAAGGAACGTCAAATGGCTTTAAATTACCAGCAAAATCGTATAAACAGACGAATTTATGCCTATGATTGATACTTAAATAGGGTCGACCAACGTTGATACTTTGATGGCATTAGGCATTAGGCATTGGATAACTTGCCGCTTATAGTCATAACAATGATAAACCAATCTATGCAAAAAATGGCCTTTTCTGGCAAACAATGTGGATGGATGCTCAATGGCTCATTATGGTGTAAAACATGATTGAACGAGTTAATATGCGCAGCAGAAACAGGAGGTGTTCTTGCCAACGAATATTCCTCACTCACTAAGAGCAATGAAAGTAGGGTGGGCAAATGTCAAATGAGCAAATTTATCTATTTCCTGCCTGCAGTAGGATGCTCAAATGTTCAATTGAGACTGGCAGATACTAAAATTTGGGTATCTTTTCTCAAGTTGAAACAATCGGTTTTACTTGAGCCGATTGATTTAAGCTCGTCCAAGCCTTAGCCGATCGGTCTAGCCTCAGCCAACACCGGTTCTCATTTCATCTTCTATAAATTCAATTCTATCACACTTCAGGATCACATTTTCTATATCTTTTACATCCATAAATTCCAACAAATTTCTTCTAATTTCATTTTTAATTTTTTGCTAATCTTATTCTAATCACGAAAAATGGCTCCTAAAGTTTGTGGTCCTAAGTTTTATCAAAAAGAGGATTTGACTATTTGTATAGCTTATGTTTTGAAAACAATCGATCCTATCAATAATAATCAAGGTGGTGTGTCGGATATGAGTTTTTGGCACATCTTTTTTACAATGTTTGTATAAAAAACTGGGAACCCGAGAATACGTGGTGCTCAAGGATTGTCGAGTCGGTTTAACCAGATTAGCAGGGAAGTAATAGGAGGAGCAACCAAGCGAGATTCGGTGAAACTGATGAGCAAGTTGTATGAATAGATTGAACCTTTTTACTGGATTTATCAATTATTTTGTTAACTTTTTTTGATATTTAATCCTTTTTTTTTGTGTGTGTAAAATTACAGGTACTAAAAACTCTACTAGTATGACAGTTTTATAAAGGCAAACCTTTCAGTTACGAAGTTGGTTTCAGCGTCCTTACGGAGCTCAACAAAATCAGACCTTTTTTGTTCCAAGCTGCTCCACCATCTCCAGATGAATGAGGATGTTGATTGAGGAGTTCTAATTTAGTTTGAATTGGATGTAAATGATTATCTTATGTAATTTTAGTTAATTTTAAAAATAGCAATATAGTTTATATATTTGTAGCTACCTTTATTCCAATGTACAGTATTTTTCCTTAAAATAAGATAAGTCCATATTAATTGTGATAGTATATTGATGGTGGACAGGTAAAGACATTTTCCATCATCAAAGCACAATATAAAACTAAAACATAAAACGACATTTAATTAGTCCATTCTTACATTTTACACATAGGACATCTCTAGAAAAAAAATTCATATGTGTCTTTTTCTTTAGAAGTGTGGATGTGCATATAAGTTTTGCAATCCGGATTTAAGCATTCAATAATTTTCTCCTGACAATGCTTTTTTTAGTGATCTTCTTCTCCACAGTGGTCCCACTGCTTCTTCAGTTTTGTTTTAAATTTGAAGTTTTTTGGAGATTGAGAGTAGAGATTGAGAGTAGAGATTGAGAGTAGAGATTGAGTATCGCATGCTCTACTTATTCCACTTGCACTGCTTCTTTACTTTTTTGATTAAGAGAGACAGAAGGAGATGGAGAATAAATGAGGAGGCCGGACATTGGGTAGTACTTTCTGATAGATGGAGGCGGAGAAGCAGATGATTAGGGTATGGTTTCTCTTTGAGTTAGGTTATAAAAGTTAGGTAGATCTTAAACGTTCATCTTTGAGATGGAACAAGATCTAATAGAAACCGTAGATATTAACCGTTAGGGACTTGGTTTGTCATTGTTAGCAAAGTTTATTTATTTTTAGTAATTCAAATTTAATTGACGAAAAAAAATGACACGTCATCAGTTCACGGGTGAACAGTGATTCCACGTACTAAACACTAACGTTGGACAAATGTAAGTAAAAACACTAAATCCAGTCAAAACCCAGGTACCAAAGTCTAATTAACCCTATTATTTATTGCCTTTGCTACCACAATACGAGCTTCAATCTTTAACCAAGAGATTTTGGCACGCACATCTAATAATTTAGCTTGCGCTTCCCAATAATTTTTCCTTCCTTGCTCAACAACCAAGTCACGTGCAGCATTGTCATCTCTCGAAGTCTCAAGCTTCAATTTCCCTTCTTCCTCATCATCTCTAGTGGTTAACAGATCAAGATGATATTGTACTTCATCCGCTTTGATAGTAGCAAGCTTTCGTTGTCCCTCAACTCCCTCTGCTTTAGTGACCGCAATTTGAAGTTGTCCCTCAACTTCTTTAACTCTAGCATTTGCAGTTCTGAGTTCTCCTTCAACTTTTTCATCTCTTGAAGTTGCTTTCTTGAACTTTTCCTCGAAGCCTGTAATATAATGTAAAACAATAGATTAAGTAATGTATGAAATTGTATCAAACCGCAGTTATATAATATAATAAGATACCTCTTGCGAGGGATTAAGACTCTTTTAGTTCATGAATTATTGCCTCTCTAGCATCATCAAGGGAATCAAATTCGTTTGAGAGTTTTTGATAGTCGTCAGTAAGACGATGAAGATCTTGACGATATCGATCCAACTCTACCTGTTTCAATGAATCTTCGTTCCGCAATTGAGTTATTTCATTTGTGAACTTTTCCATTCCTTTTTGTAAATGCTAAATGTCAGTCTCACGCAAACGAACAATATATGACAATCTATAAACTTTTTGGATCGAGCTTCTACAAGTGTATTTCCATTAGCATGAGCATCTGCTACCGCATCAACTCTATCTTTGATGAGTCGAGCAACAAAAGAAGAATATTGAGAATCATGGAGTGACCTGGAAGTAGAAATTCCGCAAGAATATTTTTGCGTTCCGCATAAAGCCTACAGGTTTCATCTTCTAATTTTTTTGATCGCGCACGTGCCTCAATAACACCATCTTTATTCCACGAGAGAGCAACATTATATTCTTTTTTCTTACGGAGACTATCCACGTATAATAAATGATATTTCAAATCTGACTCTTCGTACATGGACTTTGCGCGACTCAACTTGTCAACCAACTTGTTACATCTTTCCTTAATCTCCACATTATTTTTATTGATTTTAATCACGTGATCCGAAAGACGCTTGTCTCTACGATGCATCCTATTTATAAGATCCGAACCCCCCCTGATCCCATAAAGTATAATTTAGAGAAAAATAAAAACAAATTGAAGAAAGAAACAAGAGAAAAAAATTAAACCTTGATTTTGAAGGTCCAGCAGTTGCTGACGGAGAACCTCATTGTCCCACTTTAATCCCGCTACATTTTGTTCTAGGGCAATCTTTTGTGACAATTTTTCCCGCAAGCTAACATTTTCTTCTTCATCCTTAACCAGTTCAGTTTCTACTTGCCTATAATATGCTTCCATTTTTATCGACCGACCCATGAAGAAATTGTACGCAATATAAGCAATATTTTGACCACGGGCAAGCTACAATTTTTTGATTGTTCAGTTAGAAAAATAAAAATAAAATAAAATAACTAATAATTGTAAGATAGCTTGTTGAGGGAAAGAATATGCCCCACAAACCGCAAGAGCAATTATATCAACAAGAGAAGAAGGAAGATCAATATCAAAAGAAGAACGAACAAGATTGCCTTGATATCTGAACCAGGCTTATTTCACTGATTCGTAAGGAGAAGATCGCATATGCTCACGTAAAGTTGCTACCGTAGAAGAATTAGTTTCTACAGGTTGAAAGTCGTGCAGAACAGATAACAAATCCTTAGACATGAATCAGCAAAAAACCTCTTCTTCCTTATCAACAAGGCTTTCATCTTCCGTTCGTCTTTTTCCCTTACTACTGTATGAAGTACCCTCATTACCACCTTTATTGGTAGCATCAGTGAAAATTATATTCTTATCACCACCTTCATTAGTAACAACAGTAGTAGTTACTTCAGGTTCCTCTTTATCAGATGAACTTCTTTCCTCACTAACAGAATGCACAAGGTAATCATCTTCATATAAAGGAGGCGAAAATTAAGAAGGAAAAAACGAAAACTGAGAAGTAGATACACCAGAACCCATGCCACATTCCAAGGAGATAGATTATTCACTAACTCATCAGTTTTAATCTCTCCCGCATCAACAGAAGAATCCACAGGCCCAACAAGTTCAAGAAAATCTCGCTTCTGGTTTGTTGATTGAAAAGAAACATTTTGTCCATCATCATCTTTTTTAAATCCATCATTACCAGAGCCAAGACCTTCATTTTTTCCAATATTTTATGGAGAGAAACTAGTTGTATCAAGGATTTCCCCTTCCCCCGCTCAGTAGAAGTACGAGACACAACCTTGGTCCTTTTTTTACCCTATCAACATCCAATTGATAAAATACAATTCATTAAATAAGATCCAAATATATTTTTAAAAATTCATTTAAAAAATTAATACCTTTCTTCCTATAACAATAGCCTTTCGTTTCTTGCCCGTATCACTTTCAGAATCTCCTTCCACTTGTGGATATACAAAACAACAATAGTTAAATAATGTTAAAAAAACTAAACATGAGAACTAAGTATTAGAATTGTACGTACCACATCCTCGTACGTGAAGGAAAAACCATCAATATTTAATTTCCAGGGGAAATAAGTATGGGAACCAGAAGTAAGGTTGTGAACCACATTGTCCTGTACAAAACCATAGATCCATGGGCCTTCAATTACTAGAGGGGAACGATACCACCTGAAATCATGATCGACAAGAACTTTTTCTTTTAAAGGCCTTTGTGTTCCAGGAATAAATTTCATCTTAGAATTATCGGTCTCCCAAAGCAGATGAAAACCCTCACCACCTCTGCAGCCTGGACCAACACTCTATTTTTTATAATTCCTTACGAACATAACATCATCATAAGTAGCTTGAAAATTAACTACGGTATAATATTTACGCTCAGCAGGATTGGGAACATAACTCTTAAAATTTGTTTCCCCTTTACTGTGTTTATGACATTCATTTAACATATGTCACCAATTTCCATTATATTGAGCAATGAATCAGCCCGCATTATGATTATCCACTTTGCTTCGACCTGCAAGAACTTCATACTGAAATGAATCTCCACTCTCGTATAAAGGAAACACTAAACCAGCATGTAATGCACCCACAGTTATCAATAATTTATTCGCACTATACGGGAACTTCTTTATCATATCAAGTGTTAATTCATCACCTTCAGCAGGATCATAAAAAGAGACTTTAAAATTTTGAAGATTGTGTTTTTCTTTAAACTCATCAAGATTCTCAGACCTGAAACTCAAACTATCACTGACCCGCTTATTTCTAAAAGAAGTAAATTTCTTATCCGCAACAGCGATTATACTATCAACATTTGGTAAGCTCGTACGGGATGTATAACATTAATAGGTTGAGCTTCTGAGGTGCCAGATTTTCCTCATGCCTTTGGTTTTTCCGCAAAATATCGAGATATTTTCTTCTCTGAAGGCTGCTTATTGTGATGCGGGACAGATTTAGACGCATTACTATCTTTTTCTCCTGACATGATGAATTTTATCTACAAACAATCAACAAGGGAAAGAATAATTAATAACGGATTCATCTCGATGAGGCAAATCAAGAACACATAAAAGAGTAACAACTTCTACGAACAAGTATCATCTAGAAATTCTTCAAAATTATCATTCTTTTTATCAACAGAAAGTAATCAAGATAATAATCAAACATGAACACTAACGGATAATCAATTCTCTATTCGAGAAAATCGAAAGATTAAAATCATAGATTTATTGGAACAATCATTGTTTATCATCAAAGTTCAAGAAAATATTAAAGCTATAAACAAGATCACCATCACCATTATTCGCCATTAAATTTCAGTCAAGAAGTTCAACTGACATAAGTCAATATTTCAGGATCAGCATTATCATCATTTTTCAAGCAATTTGATTATTAACATCATTGTCATCATTTTTCAAGCAAATCACAAAACCAAAGTTCAAATAAAACCAGAAAATGAAAATAAAATTCTTACCTGTAACGATGGTAAAATCAAAAATCTTATCAGCAGAAGGCTTGAACTCATAAGGAAAAGGGTACTCAATCTCGATGAAAAGAAATCTTTGATTCAAAGAGAAGATTGAGACAGAAATATTGAACTAATTAGATTTTAAAAATATCTGAGAAAAGGTTTCTGCAAATGAATGAAGTTAAACCAAAACTTTATGAAGAAGAAGACAAAGAAGATAGAGAATAAAAACAATAAATGAAAGAATATGATAAGACTCGGTCTAATATGAAGATTTCAAAAATCGTTAGAAGAATAAAGTTAAATATGAAAGAAAAAATTTATTAAAGACGTGGATATCGATAAAAACGTGATCAATTTTTTTTTTAAAATTCTACCATACGTAGAATTCGAAAGAAAAATTGGCAAATTGTGAATACCAAATCTCCACCGTAAACGTATCAAAATTCCAACATAAGAGCATCAGATTATGATAAAATGGGATGTACCAAATCAAGACTCAATAGACAAATCCCATATCCCAACAAAGATCAACGGTGGGGATAAAATTAGACAGCTGTGATCAAGACGTGACAGATGGAATAGAACTGATACCCTTACCGCATGACAGACACGTCTCAATCATGCAAGTTGCGAGACAAAAGGTTCAAAGCATGACACAAAAGAGTCAAAGCAGGACACACCGCTCTCAGAAGCCATGTGTCGAACATGCAATAACATGAAAAAGATTGTACGATCAACAATTTTATATGACTGCACCATATTCATGAAAAAGCTCATGTGGAATAATCTAATTGGATAGGACAAAAAGAGAGACCGCAACAAGGATGCGATCCACCAAACATGAAATCAAATAAGACAAAAAAGGCTCGTATCATACCCTACGGAATATACAAAAAATATGCGGGACAAGCCTCGTAATAGGATAGAGATAAGATCAAATAGTTGGAAAGAGAGAACTGAGGGGGGGAGGGGGGGGGGCTTGAAAATTTCTATAAATACCAGACTCAAGGACAGAGAAAGGTCGTCTGAAAAATATTAGAAAAACAATAAGGACTAAGAGAATTGGATTAAGTAAAAACAAATAACATACTTTGTTTAATTTGTTTATCATATATAATCATTTCAATCATAAATAAACAATTATTTTATTATTGTGTAAATCTTATTTACAATGTCTTTAGATAATAAATTCATTTAGTTGTGTTACTAGATTTTAGTAATAACAGATTTCTCAATATTAAAGCAACTTCATCCAATTTAGTTGTCTTATTTGCAGATCCAAACTCCTAATTAAATTAAATTTTCATTCATCTAAACTCCTATCAATCTATCACCAGAAAGAAATATTGAAGGAAAATCATCTCGCATACTGGAGCTCGGAAGAGACGAAATATCAATTGAAGTAATCATGATTAAAATCAGGAAAACGAAAAAAAAACCTAGAAAAAAATCTAAAAAATCACCGAGAACCGAAATTCCGACAGGACTTATCCACCGATCATTCTATCCCCAAATCCCAGATGATGGTTTACCGAGTAATTGACCAAATTTACATTTTTATTGAGAGGAATGATACTTGAACTTTCTGTATACAATTGAATTTCTATCTGGGCTTTTAATCCTTATATCTTTAAATTATCTATTGGCCTAATGTAGACAATGCCATATTATGGGCCATATTTTGCAAAGTAACCAGTAAAGCCCAAATTATAAAAGGACTTTTGTTACGAAATAAAAGTTAATCTTACTTAATGGAGAATTAATGATTTCTTCATATGGGACCAGATTTAATTTTTTTGAAAATGCTTGAGCCAAGCATTAGTAATTTGATGATTTCCATACGTGCAACCTTATGGACTGTAAGATTTTGTATGATGCCACCGTTGATAATGGTATCTAAGCCTGTAACAATCATACATCTATGGGTAAAAAATATAACAGAATATACCACTATGATCCATGACATCCAGGAACTAGGAATCTACTAAAAAATGGGCTTGATCAGATTTCTCCTGGGCTTAAGCCTAAGGGGATTTCGAAGGGTATTGAATTTGGTTTGAAAATTATTTTTATAAACTTTTAAGGGGGCTTGAGCCTAGGAAACCAGATTCTATTTCTGCCACTTATAACACACTTAAATACTCTAAAAAAAAAATTCAGATAATAAATTTATCACCCCTTAATAGGGCTGTTAATACTCATCCGAAATCCAATAGCCGTTTCCGAAAATCCAGGATCCTATAGGATATTATCCGATATAACGGATATCGGATGTCGGAAGCGGATATTTCTATCGGATATTTAGTGTTATCGTAACGGAACCGGCTAAGCCAGTATCCGTCGGATAATATCTGATACCGATAACTAGGGTAAGTAAAGACTAACGAGTATGGACTACCTATCTATTCTTAAGCAACATCTTCTCTTCCTCTTCTTCAGTGAACATCTTCTTCGTCACCACCATCATCTCTCTGACTCTCTCGGCTTTCTCTGCATCATTCCTTGGTTTTCAACTGACTCTCTCGACTACCTATCAAAACCCTCAACCTTCCATCACCACCGGTCCACCACCTTCTTCTTCTTCTCTTCCTCTGTTCTTCATCTGCCATAAAGATTGAGAATTCAAACGAGAGATTCGTGAGCAAATAATGAGGGGAAAAGTTCAGAAGGTGTTGTTGAAGATGCTATGGTGTTGATTGATTTAGAGAACGAGAAATTTTGAAGTAGAGAAGACGAGAAAGTTAGGCTCGTGAGAAATTAAGGTTAGGGTTCTGAAAGGAATTGATTTGGGGATTTTGTGAAATTGAAAGGAGAATTGGACTACTGATGAATAAAGAGTAAGAGGGTTATGAATTAATTGAAGTTTATAAGTTAATTTGTGGATGAATCAAAAGATTAGGGTTATAATGTTCTTCCCCAATTTCTAAATTGAAATTAGGGTTTATGTAATTTGAAGTTAGAAGATGAAATTGGTGTTCCAAGAGAAGAATTGGAGATGGGTATTGAGTTAACTGAATGGATCAAGTGAATGGATTGAAATTGTTGATAATTTCTGAATTGAATTCGACTGCTTCAGTGGAACTCCTTGGAGTAATTGTTACTGTTAATTTAGCTTAGTTAAGTTATTTAACTTTGTTACTGAGTTATGTGGTTGTTAATGAACCTAAAAAGGAAACAGATGATGTTGATGATTTGTTGAGGTCTCTTAAGATCTCAGCTAATGGTCTTGTAATACATGATGTTGATGATTTGTCTAACTTTACTACATAGTTTGAATTTGGCACTACTTCTGCTGCTGTTGTTATTCCTTTGTTTTTATTCTTCTTAAGAAACAAACAAGAATCTGAAACTGAATTTGTAAATAATAATGATGATACTGTTTTTAATGGAATTCCTAATACTACTACTGATGCGTCTGAGGGTTTTGATAGAAAGGTTGTTGTGTTTTGCAAGTCCATGATCTGATTAGTATTGATGTATTGTAGACATAGAGATGGTGGTTCTGATGTTGATCTATGTTTGAAGTGAAAAACAATAAGATTTATATCAACTATCGGATATTTAATATTTATCGGATAATATCCGATATCCGATAAGCTTATCGAAACAGAATCGGATTTGAAGTTTAAAATTCTGTCGGAACTTATCAGATATCAAAACCGACTGAGTCAATATCTGTTTCGATAGCATCCGTTGACAGCCCTACCCCTTAACAATTTGGGTTGCACATTCCTCATTTTCTTATTAATTATGAACACTCTTTCAAAACCACTAAATTTGTATTGTTTCTCATATTTCCTGTGCATAAGTAGCTTCACGTGCATGACGTAAACTGTAACAACTCATTGACTTATGAAACTAGTTCAAAGTCTTCGAGATTAGATCACCGGAGTCCTAGTCTCCTCTTCTTCCGTAGTCCGTACAATCAGGTCCCACTCATGGTTGAGTAGATGTTAACTGTGTACCTGAAGAGCCGTTCAACAATAAATCCCCGATACATATTCCCGTTCCCGTTACGACTGTTTCAAAAAAAGAACGCGTTAATATCGGGATAGATATTTTCTTCACCAAAAATAACGTCCCATTTCCGTAACTCCGTCAATTTTGCATCTATCGAACAAAATCTCAACACGTCGCATAAAATACGTTCGCGCGATATTATAGCCGTAGATGAAGGAATCTAATTTTTAAGAAAACGCCACGGAATCCTCATCAAATTACAAAAACGACATCTAAATAGAAACCAAACCCTAGAAAAGGGTGAGGCTAGTTCAGTTTTGCTGTAACAGTGAAACATCTATGGATGAGTACATACTTTTTTGATACGTCCATCAAAGTCCTTTGTATGGCCCCACTACTTCTTTAAATGCTGTGTGTTTTTTTCTTCGTTTGGGGTCCCACAGGAGATTTTGATTTGACTATGAGTTGTAACAAACTTTGTGATGATTGTTTGATTCGTTTATCTAACGGAGGAAAATCACTGATATACGATGATCACATATTCAAAGAGATTTGGGTGTAGGGCTGTAAAAGGAAATATCATGCCCACCTCCACACAACTCGGAAATTTGTACAATATTTGGTTGAAACACACCGCTTAATCTAGACTGTCAATATCATAAATATATATTACTTCCTCCGTTTTAGGAAAAAACTTATTTTTTCTATTTGCACAATTATTAAGATAGGATGAGAGAATAATTTTTAAAATTTATTTTCAGATTTATCCTAACAAAAAGTTTAATACTATATATATCTTTATAATGAGAATAATAATATTTCTTAAAATAATAAGGGTAGTTTTAAAAGTTTGATTGTAGAAAAAAATGGTTACCTGCACCTAAATTTAAGTCAAATTTGATTATATTCATTTCCAAAAATTGTTAAACTTTGAATTTTAAAAATTCAATTCAGCTTTTAATGTTATTTCTATCTTTTTTTTTTTTTTTTTGCATGAATCAATGATTCTTTTTTTTCTGTCTTCTTCTTCTACAAAGTCTTTTTCAGATACTATACAAATGTATTATTTTGAATAGTTTTTTGGAGTAAAAGCAGGTTATGAGGAGGGAGGAGATAAGAACAAGAAAGATTCTGTATGACCCATTTTATATAAGAGAAGAAAGAAAGAAAGAAGAAGTTACAGAGTCTTTGTTGAATCATTCGAGTCAGAACATTAAGAGGTAGTAGAATAAGTATAAGTAGTGGGAGTGCTGTGGTTTACAGAGCTTTAATGGTGTAAACAGAGTATGAAGTCATATATTAGTACACCACAGTACATCTCATAGATATAGTCAGTTTCTCTGCATTTTTCGTGAACCCCATTGTTTCAATTTGGTTGTTTTATTTGTGTACTTGATTTTTAGTGGAAAACAGAGGAGAAGAAAGAAAAAGGGGTAAAATGGGTAAGTTTGTCTAAAACTTAAAACTATATAAGTAGAAAATAGAGAATATAAAATAATTACTACTGTAGAGATTCACGAGAGTGTCAGTGGAGAGCAACAACATCAGCAATAGCAACAAACACTGAGGTATCTTTTCTCTTTTTTAAGGACACGTTGCTCCAGAAAGTAAAAATTGGGTAGCTTCATTTGTAATTTCTTTCTTAGTTTTGCTTAATCATCAAATCACTGAACAGATTGATTTGATTTATTATTCGTTAACAGTTTTAATTTGTTTGTTTAAGTCTGTAAATTTATGTTTGTTTAATTTCATCACCAATTCAAACTTTTTTTAATCTTAAATCACTCTGTTTTTGATCTTTTTGTCTTGTAATACAGAGAGGGTGTTTGTTTTGTGACAGATTTGGTTTTTTTACTTCAAAATAAAAATGATTTCTTTTTTAAAAATCATTAATTTTTTCCGCCCATCTTATGTTTTTTTTCTTCTCCCCCCTTTAAAGATTGGTGCTTTTTATTTATTCTCTCTTCTAGTCCTCTCCTTATCTTTTCTCTGTTTTCTTTCTCTAGAGAGAGACTCTGTTTCTGCTCAGTTTCTCTGTTTGCAACATAGAATAAGGGAGCGTTTTTTTCTGTATCTGTCTAATCAACTTATACATATATAGAGAGAGACAGAAAAAGTGGTTTTGGAGCGTTTTTTTCTGTTCAAACTCCACTTGGTTGTTTTTTTGTTTTGGTTTTAGTTTTAGTTTCAGTGTATCCAAAATCATCTACTCCTCCTTAGTACTTGTTTGTTCCTCTTCTCACTTTTCAAATTCATTTTCTGAATTGAATCTCAGACTTGATTAAAATGGGTAGAACAACAAGATGGTTCAAGGGTTTATTTGGATCATCATCATCATCAAAGAAAGAAAATTCATCATCAGCAGCATCAGCAACCACTGCAACAACAACACCCACCAGAGCATCACCAATGACAAAGAATAATAATACAGTGGATAATCATCATTATCAAAGAGATAAAATCAATGATAAGAAAAGATGGAGTTTTGCAAAGACTGGTACTGGTAAAGAATCACCAAATCAGATTCTTCCGAATAATATTATTCCAGTTAGTATACCAGAAGCTGAAGCAGCTTGGTTAAGATCATTTTATAGTGAGAATAATGATCAAAATAAACACGCAATAGCTGTTGCGGCTGCAACTGCTGCTGCTGCTGATGCTGCTGTTGCTGCTGCTCAAGCTGCTGTTGCTGTTGTTAGACTTACTAGTCATGGCAGAGGCTCCATGTTTAGTAATGGTGGTAATAGAGAAAAATGGGCTGTCATTAAAATTCAATCTCTTTTTAGAGGATTCTTGGTAAGTTTTGATTTTGATTTTTGGATTCAAATTCTATAACTTTTTTTCTGATTATTGGTTTTTCTAAATCTGGGTGTATTGAAAATTTATTGTATGCGCATTAAATTTCTCTTCTGCAACTAGTAATTTATAGAAACTTTATATTTCAGTACAGATTATAATGGGGTTTGTATCTAATTTTGGGTATTGATTCATTGCAGGCAAGAAAAGCATTAAGAGCATTAAAAGGACTAGTGAAGCTGCAAGCAGTAGTAAGAGGCTATCTAGTTAGAAAACAAGCTACAGCCACACTATACAGTATGCAAGCTTTAATTCGAGCACAAAATACTGTTCGATCGCAGCAACGAACGCGTAGTTTCTCGCGTAAAGATCATAAGTTTCAACCTCCAATTCGTTCTCGATACTCTCTTGTAAGATTGAATAACACTATCTCTATTTTCAAATTCAATCAATTTTAGTGAAGTTCTGAGTGTTTGGTTGATTTTTGTCCTCTGCATTGTTTTTCCAGGATGATGGAAGGAGTGACTATACTTCTTCGATTCATAGTAGAAGAATGTCATCATCAATTGAAACATCTATGAATAACTTTGAAGCCGAAAGCCCGAAAATCGTCGAAATCGATACGAATTACAGGCCGAAATCGTCAAGAACTCGAAGACAAAATGTGACATCAATGTCGGATCTTTCAGAAGAATACCATCAAATTCCACCGCGTTTATCAATTCCGGATAATTCGCGAAACTACCCGGAGAATGACTGGGGTTTTATTAGGGATCATCAAGACTACATCAACAAATACTCATCAGCAACAGCACAAAGTACACCAAGATTTGCAAATTCAGCAGGGTTTAGTAATGGCGCCTTACCAGTCACACCAGCAAAAAGTGTATGTGCAAACTCGCATTACCAGTATTCATGTTATCCAAGCTATATGGCAAATACTCAATCATTCAGAGCAAAAGTAAGGTCATATAGTGCACCAAAACAAAGGCCAAGTGCAGTGCCAAGTCCTAGAAAGAAGTTGTCATTGATTAGTAATGACATGGTGGAGTCAAGGATTAGTTTAAGTAGTAATGTTAAGATGAGAAAGTCAAGTTCTCAAGTTCAAGATGTTTTGAATTTTAAGAATACTATAATGGGTAATATTGGATTAGCAGCAGCATCAGAAGAAGAAGAGATGATCAGTATGAAAGAAAATAGTCAGGGAAGAGGAGATTATTTGCCAAGTAGATGGTAGTGTGTGAAATCAAGAAAAGAAAAATGCTTGTTCATGATTAATAAAGCTGTCTAATTAGGCTTTTGTCTCTTAATCTCTCTAGTCTTTTACTTAACCTTGTTTTTCAGTTACTAATTTGCTACTACTCTTGCAAAGTAACCCAACATTATAACTTGAAATGTATTTGTAAATGAGTAATTCTTTAGCGGTGAAGATTGATTTCTTTTTTAATGCAGTTATAATTTGATCTAAACTATGAATGTTATGAATCAATGATTTTTATGTTTTCTGAACAATATTATAATTCTCCGTAAAATCTAATATTAGAGATGTAATTTGATCTAAACACTCAATTCTGGATCTTCCAAACAATGTTGCAATCCTCCTTGTATTATTGTCTGTAAATTTACAAACAAGATCTTGTTCTTTTCTCATAATTGCACAAATGTATATGGAACTTCTTTAGGTTTAGTCTATTTCAGATTTTGGATTTTGTTTTCAAAATGGGGTTTCATCTAAAATCCAAAGAGTCAATTTTGTGATAAATAGAATCTGTATCATTCTCTGATTATGTCATGTGGGACCTACAAGACCCATAAAAACCCTACAGTAGGACCAACCTAAGTAGTAGCTGCATGTGCATTATGTGTCTATATGCTGATCTTGAACTTGTCATTGTTCATTGTTGGCTATTGGGTTTAGGGCTATGTTTTTATATTCCCATAACTTGTTTTTGATATGTTTTCCATTTTAGTGTTTAAATTTTGAAAGAGTGAATTCTGTTTTCTCTGGTTGTTAAGTTGTTGAGTTTTTTTGTATTTTGTATATGAATGAATTAAAAATGGTGCATAAAATTGGATTGATTTGTGAAGTTTTGTCCTTGAATGAATTAAGAATGGTATGGAATTTGATTTATTAATGGGAAATATAGGGAATATAGTCTGAAATCTTAAAACTTGGTAACGGTGTTATTCGGATAGGATTTGTTTGAGGATTAAATATGTAGTTTGGACAATTGTTGTACAGATTGTAATTTGAAATTTCTAATGGAATTGTTAATAGGACACTAAAAAATTTAATCCAGATTTGGAGTGTGGAAAATCTATTCCTATACAGTTGGGGCTAACCGAATCCAAAGCATCTTAAGAATTTCGGAAAGGAAAAAAATGATCTCATCTTTAACTGAATGTTATGGACCAATTTAAAATAAAACTCACCAGAAAATATTTAAAATTGGTGATGATAATGATACATAGTGAAATATATTTATTTTAAGTAAATAAAAGTGCACATATCAAAGGTGGGATTCACTTTTAAGCAAGCAATGCTGATTTAGTTGCACTTTGCAGTCTCAACTTGGCTGATTTAACTGCACTTTAAAGCCCCAGCTAGGCTCATGCGCGAGAATGAAAGATTAGGGTCATCTTAAAAGTGAGCATTGGTCAAGTTCACTTTAAAAGTGCATACACACATTTACAGGTGATGAAGCATATCATTAACCCGAGCTCTAGATATATGAAGGGGCAGTCCAACATTGTGCTTAACCCACAAGCACAAGCTGCACAACATGTAATTTTAATCCAGCTAGTTGCCTGACAGGATCTAAGAGCAACTGCAGTCATCGATTAAATCCCAGATCAAAGATTAAATTTGATCTTTAATCACTAAATTTCAAGCGCAGCCGTGCGATCAAATTTGGTTTTTAATCGACGAAATCGACTGTACATGATTAAAAGTAATCGCTGATCGACGACTAAAACTTATAGTCGAGCGAAGCACTAGAGGTTCGCATGTATACAAACGATGTCCCAGGATTTCGCTTAAAAACATGGCCGGGGAACTAGAATTTCGCCAGAGCAAGCGGTCTACCAATGCTTTGCTTGCTGAGACGAGATCCCAGAAACTCGCTTACAAATAAGCGAAGTGGTAAGATTTCGCCAATTATCATGGATTTAGACAAGCGAAATGGTGGTGATTCGCTTAGTTTAGTGGGCGAAATGTTGGGATTTCGCTTGGGTTTTTTTTGGTAGGCGGTAGAACAACATCTCGCTTGGACCAGGCGAAGTTTCAGTTTCTCGTCCGTCTCCTCAAGCGATGAGTTAACACTTTGCTTACGTGAATACGATATCCCAGTATTTCGTTCGACTATCCATGGTTGTTTTTAAGACGGAGTAAAGATAAAAAAATTTAATCTTTGATCTTTGCTTTAGATCGCATGATTGTGAATGCACTAAGAGACTAAGATCAATCAAAACCATTGCCAATGTGGCTCGGCAATACTTTTTAACTATTCCGCTACCCAGACATGAATGAATCAAGTTCAATTTTTGCAGTTTCATTTTTATTTTTTACCCCTCAATTCTCCACGAACAAAAATATAGTATAAAATAAAATCACCGTGTGGTGAAATAAATATAAAAGCTGTTACAAAAGAAATCCTTGAATAATGGCAGTAATTAGGTGTAGGGGCTTACACTTTCAAATCAGTAATGATTAGAATTAGATTTGATAGATAGATAGAATGATAGTGTTTTGAACTTAGTTCGGTTCTTTTCATTATGATTATTACAATCATCAAAAAGTACAGTTACAGCAGGGTAAGTAATTATGCAGGATGGGTTAGTTACAGGAGTAATCATGTATTTACTTTGACTAATCCTCTCTTCAATCATTACCCCTATAGCCACTTGTTTTTTTCTTCTGCAAAAACAAACTTTCAAGTGCAGTGTAGTAATCACTACACTAGCACTGGCCAAGTCTAGCAATGACAATGAGGGGGCAGTTGCCCCTCTCCTCACAAATTTGGTATGGGGTGGGAATAAGGTGAATCAGTTGTTGTCCCTATGGGCTATGGCCTATGCCTATTGATATAGATTTTTATCAATTTTGGGTCAACGGTGACTTGTGTAGTTATGAGTCACAACGCTAAAATTGGTACATAACGGTAGGTGATAAGCGTATGCTTTTTTGCGCTATGGTCTATGAATGGTCAGTGTCTCTGGGGTGTAACTATGGCAATGGGTCCTCAATTTCCTCACCATAAACCACTCTAGATGCTGCATAGGCAAACAAGTCTATATAACCCTATAAAGCCTGAATTTGAATTGTTGGCTCTCCGACTCTGACGAGAGTGATTCATATCAGTTGTCAAGTCATGACGGAACAAACTAACACCTCATTGGCTAATAGTGGATAGTTTAGAAAAGAACCACTTTAGTTTGGAAACTTTATCCAAATTTTTGAAATATGCCTCTTCAGACTTGACCACAATGATGGTTTATTAGGAAGTATTGTTTAGATCATAATCAGGAATTCAGGAATTTGTGTAATTTTCCGTAATATAATATGCCGGATAGATAAATGCCCGCTCACGTAACTAGGGCTGTATATCGGGTCGGATGGATCGGGTTTGGTCTCACCCGTACCCAACCCGTCAGTTGACGGATGACTGAAGTATTTACATGTATCCAACCCGTCGTATGACGGGTCGGGTTAGGTGCGGGTTGGTACGGGTCACCCGTCCAGATTCAATGTAAATCTCATAACGCTGAAAAAGAAAAAAATAACATAATCTGGGAATAACTTAAACGCTTTAAACTCTCAGCAAATCCCTGCAATCACTGGGTCCACAACAAGGGGGAGGGGAACATGATGTAAAAAGTAAAAACTTAATCAAATGCTTCATCATCGTCATCAGGCAAGGGCTGATTTGCAGCTTGAGCCAATTCTTGTTCATGCCTGAAACAAAAAGAACATTTTCAAGTTCAGCAGTGAGACTTGGCAAAAGAAAGCTGTAAAATAATGGATAAACCATGGGGGAGGGGGTTCTAAAAGATAAGCCGAGCTAGGGGAAAAAAAAAGCTAGAAATAGAAAAAACTTACTTCTGTTGTGCCTCCATATCAATTGAAACTTCTGGGGGAGCAAGCGCAGATGACTCAACAAAGTGTAGATTGGCATCTCTGTTATCACACAGTATATTAGCAACATTATAATAAACAAAAGGTCAGTGGAGTACTTAAGAGAGCAGCAAAATGAGGTTTATAGTTTATAACAGTACCCTGCAAGCTTTCTGGCAAGATACAAGAAAGGCTTCTCGAAGTTGTAGTTACTCTTTGCGGAAATATCATAGTATTGCAGATTCTTCTTCCTGTGGAAAGTAACTTGCTTGGCTTTCACTTGCATGTTCTTGACATCAACCTTGTTTCCACAAAGAACAATTGGAATATTTTCACACACTCTACAATAGCAACCATGTAAATTTAACTGCATTAACATATGACATCTGTCATCTTACAATATCAATACTTTATACAAAACAAGAGTTTAGCAACAGAACAAACCTGCAGAGATCTCTGTGCCATCTCGGGACATTCTTGTACGTCAAACGGGCAGTGACCTCAAACATAATTATAGCACACTGTGAAATCAGGCAGAGTTTCCTCTGTTTTCTGGCAAGTTCCAGGCCAAATTGAGGCATTTTATCAATTCCTTCCCTGCAAAGTTCCTAGCATACATCTAGCCAGAATGAATCAATCAAACCACACACCCAACTTCTTGTTTAATCATTTGGAACAACCACCATCTCTAATTCTTCCAGTCACCACCAACAGCATCTTCAAATTCCCTTAAGCAACGCAAACAGACCACATCAACTTGAGAGGAACAAATACATGATCAATATGATTATGGCTGAAACTGATAGACAAATCCAAATAACATTAAAACACAGATTCAGAGATCATTTGAGAAAAAGAACATTGTCCGGCTGACTACTTGTCAATTAGACAATCAAATCAAGTTAACAAAAAACCCCAAACAGAAGTATCGGGTGAAAATTCGAAATTGTTTTTTGAGTATAAATCTTTTTTAAGTGATAAACCCCAAAATACTGAACTTCAGAACCAGTCCTGCAAAAATGCAAACCCATATTTCATCAAACTCATCGAAACTAAAATCACAAAAAAAATTGTACACACAAAATTAAGTTTAAACCCCCATACCGTATTGATCTCAAACGCATCGAAGCTATTTTCCTTCTTTGTTGAAGAGAGCAGAATTGCATGCAAATACAACAACAAAAGAAGGAGATTGTGACGAGAGAAGAAATCAACAACAGATCAGAGGAACTAGACGACATAAATCGATCCCTACTATTCTTTTCTGAAAAAATCTCTCTATTCTTAATGAAATCAAACAATCTGCAAATAAACTGAAACATAAAAATCAAAAACAGCAAAATTAGATATAAGAATCAAACACCCAAAGAGTAAAGAAGAAGAACCCAAATTACCTCTGTATTATTCGATCTTTCTCGGTCACTCCCTTTTTATTTTTTTCACTCTTCCCCCAAACCAAGTAAAAAACCAGAAGAAGGGAGAGAAATATAAAGGAGTTAGGTCGAGAGAATACGCAGAGAAATGGAGAAGAGATTTTTGTTTTCATCTCCAATCGACGACTTAGATTAAACAAAGCTATCTAATCCAAGGGCTAGGAAATAAGGATTTTTTTGACGGGTTGGATGGGTGGGTCGGGTGAGAAAAGGTGTCACCCGCACCCGACCCTACAGAAGGTGGGTAAAGAAAATTATCACCCGCACCCGACCCGTTTATCGACGGGTTGGGTACGGGTCGGGTGGCGGTTCTGGGTAGGGTTTGTGCATGCCTACACGCAACAACAAAGAAAGCTATAAGCGTGTAAACATTTAAAGCCATATATTTCCTTATAAAGCCTCTTTTTATTCCTTGTATTTTTAGGGCTGATAAAAATTATCTTGGGGTTATTTATTTATGCACATTCAAGCCCAGGTGGTAGTAAGAAACAATTATATCCTTTTACTAATACAAAACCTAACTAAATATTTCAAATTCATTCTCATTCTCTTGTACCGATTACTATTCTTCTTCTCTCATCTTCTCTATCTACCGATTGAGATCAAAAAAATTCCCTCGTTATTTTTTTTCTAAACCAATTAATTGTATCGTCGTACCAAATCATCGTCGATTCTTCGATATAAAGATGGCTCGAAATAAAAATACAAGTCGTCAATCTGATAATAGTAACCAGCTAAATTTTGCTGAGAGATTAAGAAACAAAGAGATTGTTGAAGAACATAGTGAAGAAGACGAAGAACACGAAGATGATGATCTAGATACAAAGAATGGTTCTGACAATCGGCCTCTCCAGCAGTATATGATGGCCCCAATTAGGTAAGGGTATACCACTATTTGGGTTTATTTTATTTCAATTGATTGAAATCGTCACTATGATTTCTAGGGTTTTCGGTTATTTGGCATAATCGGTAGTTTAGTGTTTGTATTTATTTACCGATTATAGTCGTGTTATTCATTTCTTAAGAACATCGACCATAATCGGTAGATTTGATAATATTTATATTCTGATTATTCAAGGTAGTAAATTTCATGGATGTTTTTATGTTTTAATCGGTAGTTAGTGTTAATTTTTATCATCCGATTATTTTAGATATTTAGGGATGTAGAAGATGAAACAATAGTTATAATCGTTAGATAAATGCAAACACTTACTCCCGATTATGTAAACTTTTGAAAGTGAAAAAAGTTTGGGGCTATACTATAATCGATAGTAAAGGGTTTTTATTTATCTACGGATTAACTTAGCCTCAAAGCCATATGTTTTCTGGACAAAAATGAATTATAATCGGTGGTTAATGTTGGACCATTTACTACTGATTGTTTTTAATCGGAGGATAGTGTAGCACCCGAACTGTCGATTATGTTTAATCAGTTGTTATTATCCTATACTTTCTATGATTATAATGTGTAAAAACTGAAAAACTGTCTTTCAATTGTTTTCGAAAACTAACTTTACTTGCTCTTTGTTTTGCTTATTAGGGAAAGGGGAGCTAAGAAAGACAAAGATAAAGATGTTGTTGCGGAGCATGTTGTTGTTAAGTCTCGTCGTCCTGGGGGGCAAAGACTAACGGATAGTGCACGAAGAGAGAAGAACGCTCCAGGAAACTCTATCGAGATGGAACGCTATCACAACCCAATCAACCAAGTGTAGATGTTGGACAACCAAATGCTACTAAAGGAGAAGGACAAGATAAAGTGGGAAAACGAAAGAAGTAAAAGAATAAGAAAGGAGTACACTTGTCCCCCGCCTCTTTTATGATGAAGGGTATTCCAGAAGGCGTGATCCCTGGATTACCAAGTGATGGAGGCAAATTGTTGTTTGGCTATAAAGACTCCTAGGCCAAGGTCATCTATTGCACCGAGGTAATAATTTCAATCTTTTGCTTGAGCTATTTAATTTTTATTCGTCGAACTAATAATGGTTGTTCTAATTATTTTTTATTCCGTCGTGTATAATAGGACAACACTCAGGCGGTTTGTCTACTCAAAGCTACAGCTGCACCAACTAAAATGCAAGATTATGACTTAGATGGTGAATGTGAAAGGTTCAAGAAAATTATACGCAACTCTGGGTTATCTACTGCAACCGAGAATTCAATGCTAGACCATGACAAGGTGCCGATATCATCCTTTGTGGAAAAAGTTTATAGGGAAACTGATACCTTCCATCTTCCGTTTGTCAAGATGACGATTTCCTCAGACGATGTTGTGTAGATTGCAAGTCTCTCTGACCAGGGTAAGGCTTTGAAGGATGATTACATGAAGCAGTTGGAATGAATGCAGCTTTATGATTACACTAACAAGTATTTAGGTTGGGACCAAACGACATCGGAGGTTGAGTTCAAGAGGTGCTTTTCTTACCGACCAGGCAGTCCAATTCAGCGGCACTAAGGCGAAATAAGATAATGGAGAGTTGAGTCAGACCGAAGTGGAAACGGCATCCACGGCGTATCTTCTACATCTGTTGGGATGTGTCATTTTCCCAATTAATACAGGAAACATGGTCGACGCCAACCTCTTGCAACTCTTGCATCCTCTATACATAGTCCGTGATTATGCGTGGGGTACCGCTTGCCTCGCGTACTTGATGAAGGAGTTGAGAAAGGCATCGAGGAAACTAACTAGCCAGATTACCGGGAATGTGAGCCTACTATATGTAATTTCTATCTATGCTTTGTTTTACATGTTTTGTTTTTATCTTTTAAGGATCAACGTTCTTATATTTATTTTGGTATTCGTATAGACATGGATCTATGACCATTTCCCGACATTGAAGTTGGCCAATGAAAAAGGAGAATGGAAAAAAGGTGAGCCGGGAGGAACAAAATACCTCATTCAGAACATATGTTCTAGGAGTAAGGAGCATGAGTTGATAGATGCGAGGGTGAATCTAGACTCGATGAAGGCCGCAGATGTAGTCTTTGATCCATACAAGAAAGACCGTGTTGAAGGACACATTGCAATTAGGTCCGAGATATGTTTGTACTTTAGACCGTTGTGGCACCCAACATGATATAGTACAATGGATCAAGGGTGATGCGACAACACGATTATGTTCTTTTTGTTTTATGGTTGTGTAGGAGGATCTCGCAAAAACGCACTACTATCAGGAAAAAGGAGAAGAATTCACATTTCTTGAAAGCTATGAGTTCATTAAGTCCAAAGTGTAATCAGAAGTAATTTTTTAGCTTTATTTACTGATTATGGGAAATTTTCAAATATTTTGTCCTAGTTTGGTTGTAATCGGAAGTAATTGGTTATCTTTATCTACCGATTCTGGAAAATTTTCAAATATATTCTCAGAGTTTGGTTGTAATCGAATGTAATTTTTTATCTTTATCTACCGATTATGGGAATTTTTGGCGTTTTTGTCAGAAAGTATATAATCGGTATATAAATCTTGTCTACATACTACCGATTTTACTCAGGCTTCTGGAGGAAATACAATAATTACAATCGGTAGATAATATAAACCCATGTCTACCGATTAAGATAGTAGAGAAATTCTACATTTTTAAAATTTGGACAAATTTATTTTTTGGGCTGCTATGTTAACCGGTAGATAAAGTATTCCCTTAAACTACCGATTGTGATAGTCGACAAATTCAACATTTTAACATTTTTGAAATCTTGGAGAAAATATTTTTGGAGCTACTGATATAATCGGTAGATAAATAGGTTTACACTTGCTACCAATTATGGAAGAATAATAAAATCGGAGATTGAGAAAAATTCAATTTGGGGTTTATTCATTCTAATCGGTAGTAATTGATCTTACCAAAACTTCTGATTGTAATGAATTTTAGTGCAAGCGTATAAACGATAGATAATGTAGTACATTTTCTACCGATACTGGGACATCGACGGTAAAAAATCATAACCTATGTCTTCTTTATTTTCTAACATTATAATCTATAATCCATATTAATTAACTAATTAATCATTGTTAACACTAATTAATTAAGAATATATTAGCCATTATATAAAATTGGTGGATAAAGGACGGAGAAAATTATTTTATCTAATATATAGTCCTAAAATAGTTTTTTATCAGCCCCTAAAAATATAAGATTTTTATTCTGTGTCCGACATTTTGCTACCATGGGGAAGGGGTGGTTATGATTATATACCAAGAACTTCATGTTTATCTTTTTCAATATAGACGAGCCTTTTTATCGATCAGACTAGGAAAAAGCGTGTACCAAAATACAACATATTGCCAAGTGGTCTGATTATTTTTTTAAAATAAGTTTTACAGCAAAATTGAGTCGATTTTTTTTGTAGTGTTCATTTGATTGGTCAAGTATTTATCTGTTTTGTCACGCTAGGTCACCACCTCTCATGTTAAATATCATCTCTCTCGTTGACCTTAAATACAAGTACAAGTATTAAGTCCAAAACAAGATTAAGATGTCATGTAAACATCAATTAGATACTAGAGTGAGTGCACAAAAATTGTATTCAATACAATGGGAGAAATGTTTTTTGACCACATTTGAGAAAAGCTGAACCCAAAATTTCCCTTTGTGAAGCAACCAACGAAAGTTCCAAACAAAAGAAGCCTTCTAAGAATGATTTAGTGCTAAACTTTTCAAAGTAGTAGTTGATTTCGAAAAAAATTGTAGCTTTCTGCATGTTTTCTTTTATGGAAATCATAAAAATGAGCTACATTTTGAAATCAAAGCAATGTACATCAAAATCTTCAAACACTTCCCCTTTTTTCTTCCCTTTAAACAAAAACAATATCTTTAAAAAGTAGTTAACCAATTAAAAGAAGTGCCTCCTTTAATCCCTACTACTACTTCTTAAGTGGTATGTCTCTTTTCATTCCTTCATTCATGCACTGTACTACAAATTCCACCTTCCTTGTATGTTCTAAATTAAGCATATGCTGCTCTGTCAATCTAGAAAACAAAAAACAAAGATTATAATTTGAAAATTTTCTCATTACTCAAGAAGAAAAATTAGGTTGTGTTTTGTGTTTATCAATCGTCATCATTCAGTGAGAAAGGAGCTTTAGAGATGATGATTATTAACTACAACCAAAGCCCCATAAAAATTACTTAAATTTTGTGTTTTCTTTCTCTTTTGGGAAATGGGTTATGTTAAGTGATTTTGATTAGCTTAATTGGTGGAGAACGAGGAATTTTTAGACTTTTTTAAAGTATTTTAGTTTGAATTTTGAAAAGAGAGTTTGTTTATATACTTTATGCTTTCAATTAGGAAAGGATTAGTGGAGTATTATTTAAGTCAAAGTAGAATTAGGGTTTCTATTTAGTCAAATGAAGCATTAATCATTTTTTCTCAAAATCCATGATTCTTGGATTTGGATAACTTATTTTTATATGGTGTGAAATTCAAATTTGGAGGACCACTGATTGAAGCATATGGAATGAGGAAGGAGCTTATGTATTGGTTGAAACGACTTTTTAGATGTCGAAAAATGGGTTTCTTTTGGTTGGAGAAGTAGAGACTTAATAACTTGACTACTAGCTAAATGACTTTTTGTCATTTGTCTAGTCTCAAATTTTGAAACAAAACACAATGGAGATCTCATTAATGCTACTACTATGTTTTTCATCAAACTACAAGATTTCAAACAGAAGTTGTGAAATGTGAAATGAAAGTCCTATGGGCTATGGCAATGACTTTATGTTAGGGTTAGTTTCTATTCTAGTAGCTTCAAATTTGACTGATTAACGACTACATTTTACTAACTCAATTTTCTATGACTAGATGACGGTGTCCATGTGAATATTAGATTTTACTAGTCTTATTAGATAGGCGGAATATAATTCCAAGATATCTTTTGACATACATATCCTTATTTATGATATATGAAAAATTATATCTATAACATAAAATATAATGGTTTTTTTGGTTGGTCTCTTTTTTGGACCAAAATAACCCCGCCTATATTTTAAATTTACATCATAGACATTGAAAACAGTAACAAACAGAGGGGCATAACTGACTTATAATATAAACCAAATGATACGCGAATACTCCTCCGTGTTTTTGTTTCTCTTTTGGTTTGTGATGTAAATTTCTGCAAATACAGGGGTAAACATGCTATCTCTTTTCTCCTTCAGTTCGTTTTCACTTCCAGAGAGAAAAAAATATATATTTCCTTCATCTTCCTCTACAACTCCTTCTATCACCACCATCGTAACCAGCACCACCATCAGTGAGTCACTCAACAACCAACACCTTACATCACCACCTTACATCACCATCACCGTAACCAACATATCCTTTTTATTTCAATTTCCCTTTCTTTCTAAAATCCATTCTTCTCCATTAATTTTTTTTTCTTTCTTACAACGAAATAAGATTTCTCACTTTTTATCTAACCTGTAATCCTAAATTCGAAACTCAAAAATTAGGTGAATTTGAAATTGGATACTTCATTCGGAATGATGACCTAAACCAGATAGTTATCATGAGTGAAACAAAACCACTTATAAATAAGCAGTAAAAAGGTTGGTTTTTTATATATGGTCCTAGCATAAGAAAAATTTGAAAACATAAAGAAAAAAAAAAAAATCTCGAATGTAACAAAACACAATGTGATACGATGGAATAGAATGCAATGGAAAAAAAGACAGGGACGAGTTACCTACTCCTAACGGTCAACGCAAGCCCTTTCATTTCATTCTAAATTCTTTTTTTTGATTAACGGGAAGTTCCTTAAACACCTATGGCTTCTTTGAAATCTATGGACCGACCCCATCATCTCCACCCTCTAGAAACTACGAGATCACCCTAAGGACGCCTTCGGCATCTAGGGGTCACGGATCGACCATAAAACCCTGTTCTCTTCAACAAGTTCAGCAATGAGCACAACGACCCTATTGTTTTGATGGAGAGAAGGCTACATTTAAAAAGGTTTGACGTTGAACAGGTCGATTCTTTTTTGAATCTCTATATGCACAATTCCCTCTACACCCGCAGAATACAAGTACTATTGTTACTTCCAATTGATGTTCATTGTAAATTGAGGAAAATTAACACTTCACATTAACCTACACATTTTTTCAATTTATTGCACTTCACGTTGATGTTCATTGTTCAAACTGAGGCTAATTTGATCAAGGTTACAGCCTTACAGGCAAGTTTACACAGTTTAACTTTGTTAAAATTACCTGTTTGTGTAAATGCCTAAGAAATTGACAGATTTTTAGTGTTTTTTTTTTCCTTGCTTTGGTTAGTTTTTTAGATGGAAGATTCATTGCAGGGTAAGGTTTCTGGTTTTCATCCACGTCGAAGTCCAAGATTTATTGAAAGACAATCCGAATAACAAAGAGATTCTCACTTACAGCAGAGCCGTGCTGTATATGAAGTAAAACGAGACTCAATGACCGAAGTCGAAAAACAATGACTTCTTGAAAAACGTCGTAATGCTTATCGCATTAGGAAAACAGAAATAAGCAATCAAGGTAATGCTTTAGTTAGTGGTAATAGAACATTTTTTACAACTCATTATTTGTGGTGATGGTGTTCATTGCTTATAATATCAGTTTTTTCACATGAGCAGCAAGTTTAGAGAAGGTCCGTACTGCAATGGAGGAAATAAAACGTTCAAAGACGGACACTGAAAAACAACACATCCTTAAACAACGTCGTAAAGATTATGAAAGAAAGAGAACAGGAGTAGGTGTTACAACTAATAGTGAGCACAGAGTCGGACCAAATAGTGGTAAGCTTTGTTATCATATCAGAAGGGTGCAATTTCTATTGGAAGAGGTTACTAACACACACATCATTTCTAAATCGTGGATGTCATTTCTCAGTTTGTGTCATACATAAATCGTGGCTGAGGATTCAACTAAGTTTTCTTCTATAATCTGACGATCCAGATCTCCTCTTACCCTTAATCCCCTTTCACATTATATCACCCATTAACTCCCGACTTTAATACCTCTGTTACCCGTTCAAATTAGGGATTGCACAAAATTCTTCTTCTCCCTCTTCCGTTTCAGATTATGGCTTCCCTTCTCATCTTCTCTCCTATCTCGATTACAATTTTTAACGAGTTCGTATCAACAGGTAAAAACAATTGTATGATCTTTGATGTTTGTTTGATTCAACTTTCTCATTTTACATCATTTATGCTTATCTCATTCTCTGATTTAATAGACGTTGCAGTTCTTTTGTTGAGGTAAATCTTAATCCATTCTTCAGGTTCAGTTTATCTTCCAAATTATACACCTCCGCATGATAAAAATAACGACATACCCTTTACTTTTACTCAGCCCTTTCTCAAGATGATACAACTAAATTGTTCAGGTTATAACAATCCACCCTAATAAGGTAAAACTATGGGTATGTATGGAACTCAATAGTTTAACATCAATGGATTTCATTCTAAATAATGGGTATGTATGGAACCCTAAACCTGCACTGCAGTATTTAAATTAACCATGCTCATCTTTTTCACCCTAATTAGCAATAGATGAGCATGTATTTCATTGTGTCTATGTCCACTGATCATATAAGGGGAGCCTTGCAGATAGAAGGGTATGTCATTACTTTGCTTGGTTAAACTCCTATTTGAATTCAAGTTCTATTTATATGGGTTTTAATTTTGTTTTTATATGATCTCTTTTGAAGTAAAGATTTTATTTCGATTCGGTTTTTCAATAGTTTTTTATGTTTTTGGTAGTGGGTGTTTGAGATATCTTGGTAAACTTGAGTAGCTTTGAGGATCAAAGATTGTTGTTTCTATAATTATGCCTTAAATTATGCTGGAACTAAGAAAAGTTTGAATCTTTATTGTGGGTTTTTCTTATTATACTGTATTATTTAGGTTGGTGTACTCATTCCTGTTAAGAAAGAATGAATTACAGTGTGAGAAAAATGGTGGGAAAGTGGGAGGAGATGGGTTCTTGGAATTGGATGAGGTCAAGTTACCAGATTCAGCTCAAATAAAGACTCAATTTAATAACAAGGATGACTATGAAAACGAATGCTTGAATAATTGTTCGTGTGAAGCATATGCTTCAGTTAGTGGGATAGGATGTTTGACATGAGATCAAAATTTGTCCGACATTCAGAAGTTTCAAGCTGGTGGAAATCAACTCTGTATTCGCCTCAACAAATCCGATATAGGTAAGGTTGCTTTCGTTAAATTAATTTCAATTAGTTTAGCACAATATTTGACCTATTTTTAGTTTTTAAATTATGTCTCTAAGAATTTTGTCTATGCAACACATCCATAAGTCTAAGTTTTATGAACCATTCATTGACTTTTCTGAAAAGTGTAGTGACTTTAGAATGCGGTTTGATTGTTCATGTTTGTCCAGGCTCTAAATGATGTCAAGGTCCGACAGGAGGAACTTATAGCCTATATCGATAAGAAAAAGAAGAGAAAGAAATGGGTATGCTATCAAATCTCTTGCGATAGAAATAAGGTTATTGCTGTGGAGCCTTGCAATCGTTGTCCTTTTATTCTTTACTTTCAATCTAGCTGTGTTCTTCTTTGTGTTATCTGTTGTAACTTATTTGTTTGGTTTTGATAACAGGGTGCAAGTTAGTACCTGGGAAACTATTAAACCATGAGGTATGTTCTATCAGATCCTTTTTCAAGAGCTGGATATTCATTCATTCATTTTATGCTGTTATTGTTTTGTGATTCAGTAATTAGTATTTAAACTAATATCATTTTTATGCTGGAGTTCGAAAACCCTTTTTGAAGAGCTGGATAGTCATTGATTCATTTAAATTCCCACTTTTGTTAGTTTTACTAATATCTTTTTCCAAATTGCGGCAATTAAGGATTAAGTAATGCTAGATTTTACATGGTTGCAAAGTAGTTTCGGTCTCATTACTGGCCATTGAAATTCTGTTTGAACTGCACTTTGGTTTTAACAGAGTGTTGTGTGTGATGTGAAAATGTTTCTTCTCTTTATATTGTGTGGAATCAATTATGTAAGCCATCTTTTATGCTCACTTCCTAAACTGATACTTATGTGTATAACTGTTATGGCCGGTCTAGAGATTTAAGTGGTGGGTTCTAGATTTGCCGCGCATTCTTTATTTGCACATAGATTTTAAGTTCTATACTGATATGACTTGGATAGTAATATGGTTCAGTCTACCAAGCAGGTGTCACATTGTTCACCACTAATTAATTTGTACCCCTAGATTTACGTTATATTCATCTCAAGAACAACTTCACATTAGAAACTCAGTCGTAGAAGAAAAAAAAAGTGTTCATCACCAGGTGAATATGTGTGATCTTTGATGTGCATTTGTGGTCTTAACTCCCTAAACCGTCGTATCCTACTATGGACACATACTAATCATCTAAAAAACAGCAGGGTCCACTTCGGCTGAGAATATAGCGAGAACAAAGTTAGTTTTAGTTGGCATCTCATATAGAAAAACATATTTGAGTGGTGAAGGCGATATAACAAAGCGGCTAATTAATAGCATTTTTACAAATAACATGATAAATTTAATTGCCATATAAGGTGGTTTTGAGGCAGATTTAGGGTGAATTTCTGTGAAGAACATTTGCAAATTGTTCTTTGAAAATGCTTACAGACGATAAAATATATTATTTCATTTTTATTAATAGTAGAATCTTCAAATCAATGCTAATTACTAAGTAGCTTTTTCTAAGACATATAACACTATTTCAAACTAATAATACATACTTATCAAGATACATAGAGTGATCAGCTAGATCTCTAAGGCTTGGCAGTGGTATTAGTATTATGTTTCAGCAGCGAAGGCTTTGGCTTGAGCAGCAGAATACCAACAATTGTAGCAATCACCTCTGTAGAAGTGAGAATGTTATTTTGTAGTGACATTTCCTTTACAACAAGAAGAGTGTTATTTGCAAGTCCTTTGGTTTGTATTGTTTCAAACAACTCAAGCCTCCAAGATACTTTTAGGTTCACGTTGTTAAGCTCTTTTATTCATTCTGATTAACATTTAATCATGTTTTTCAGTCGCTTAGATAGCTGTTACAACTTGGTTTTTGTTCAACTTTATGCTTTTGATTTAATTTGTTTACATTCAATTGACAAGAATTCGGGCAGCTGAGCTCATAGGATGTGTTCGCTCGAAGCTGAAGGACCTTGAGCCAGTTAAAGTGAAACATGTATGGTTGAAATTGGTGAAGGATTTGGATGTCCATAGAGATTAGAAGAGGGGGTTAGGTAAAAAATAACTTTTATTATTGGTACCATATATGGTTTGATGGTTCTTTTTATAAACTATTTTGCAATTCCATGAGATCAAGACCATTGACGTTTATGGTGTACCAGGTTTCAACTTACTCAAAACATGCTAAGATTTTTGGAATATGAAGGCAAGTTAACTAATTGGTTGTCAACATTGGCTTATGAAGGATCTGCATTACATGAGAACATGTGTCATCTTCTGATGCCACACAAGCATCCCTTGGTGGAACTTGAGGAAAGTCCCTCGGTATTATGCTGCCTATTTTGAGTTGGTGGTAGGTACACATGCAAGATGGTTAAGTTGTCTTTGCACTGTTGGTGTTTGACTTGCATTTAAAACCTAATCCTTCATCATAAGCTAATCAAATTAGAAAAACATACTCTATGAAGTATTCTTATATCTTAATTTGATATAGTCCGTAGCTCCATATTTATATTGTCCCTTTTCAAAACCTTTAGTTTGCTACAATTTGATATAGTTTTATTTTCTTTTGTATTTCCAGAGAGCGGGTGTACAGTTTCAATGAAGGGGTCGTTGCTCTGCAATCAGGTTCACAGAACTCATCTGAATCTAGGTAATAGAATCCCTTTATATTTCCTCTTTTTGTCGTCAATTTGATTTTCGGATTTTGCTTGGCAGGTGCCTATTTCACATCAATGGGTTTTCGTGCTCTTACTTTGGTTGGGACAAGTAAAATTTACCACTGCTCTGTAAAAGCTGCAATTCTGGAAGAAGCGATAATCTATACGTATCCCTAGGTTCGCGTTTATTGGTTGTTTTCATGGAATTAAATTAAAGTAATTTTTGTCTGATTATCTTAGAGTACTTGATAATTGTGGTGAATTATCTGAACAGTACTTTTTTTCAATTTGAGTGACAAAAGCTTTTTGGTCGTCTGGTATGTTAGTGTATAATGGGTATTCATTTCGTTAGGACTTCTGCTGTTAGCGGCTGTGTTTTTGCTCTCTTCCCAAGTATGTGGTGCTAAGAGCAACTGCAGCGGTTGGACCAGACCATCGATCAAAGACCAAATCTGTTTGGTCGTTTAAAAAAAAAACGCAACGAAAACATGACTAAATATGATATTACGCTGTTGTAAATAAGCGTTAATTATCAAACGCTATATTAAAGTGACGTATATTACACAGACGTTTAACTAGACAAACGTTATGTTTTTGACGTTCATTTAGATTAGCGTTTTAAACATACGCACGCTCCTGTAATGAAGCGTTATGTACTCAAACGTCAAACGTTACTGTACTGAAGCGTTTTGATATAAAACATAGAAAAACGTCCTAGTAAAGTAGCGTCAAAACTCAAAGGCTCTTCTAAAACAGCATTTCAAAAAAAAAACGCCCACATATAACAACGTTTGAAAGCCTAAACGTTGGTGTAGAGGACCGTTAATTTTGAAAACGCTGTTCTTAATAAACGTTTAATACAACGTTTCAGAAACGTCGTTTTAATACAACGTTTCAAAACAACGTTTCAAAAACGCTCTTTTAATACAACGTTTCAATGCTCTTTTAATACAACGTTTCAAAAACATTGTTCTTTAGAAACGTTTTCATAAACGTCTTTCGGAAATGACGTTTGTGTTTATAAACGTCCTCGTACAATGGCGTTTTGGGAAAACGCTGTCTTACATGAGCGTTAGACTATATCTGTTTTGGACCATTTTCTTGACTAAACATGTTCGGATACTGTTCAATTTTTGGACCAAATACTACATTTAGTCGTCCGTTGCGTCTCACAAAATCGGACCAAAGACCATTTCTGGTGTTTACTCTTTGGTCTGATCGTCCACTGCAGTTGCTCTAAGGGCAACTACAGCGGTCGACCATACCAAAGAGTAAAGACCAGGATAACTCTTTGGTCTGGTATTGACAAGCGCAGTGGGCGAGTTTAATTAGTATATGGTCTGAGAAAGTTACTGTTCCAGACTACTTCTTGTCAATTTCAATGGACCAAAACTGATTTGGTCTGACGCTGGTGTATTACAACGTTTGGTTGAAACGTTGGTGCACAAAAACGTTTGTAAACAAAAACGCTAGTGTACAGAAACGTGTAGCGAAACGGTTCACCACATTAGCGTTTAACAAACGTTATTGTAGAATAACGTAAGCGTTTAGTTTGTAAACAAAAACGGTGTTGTAGTCCAACGTTTAGTTTATGGTATGTCTTTTGTCTTTTGATCATAAACGGTGTTGTAGTCCAACGTTTGTAAAGAAAAAGTTGTCCTAGAAGAGCACTTCACGTACTTAACGCGCTGCTAGAAGAGCATTACTTAATACAACGCTATACCATGACAGCGTGAAGGATTGAAACGTTGATTTAGAGGACCGTGGCACTTGGGGGTTAACGGTTTATTAGAGTAACGTTATCAAAACAAAACGCTACATTAAACAAGCTTTAAATTAAGATTCAAAACGCTGCCGTAGCTGAACGTCAAAAATATTACGTCGAACGTTGTGGGCTCAGATGCTGTTCTAGAGTGGCGTTTGGAAATAAACGTTACTTTGCAGCAGCGTAATATCAAATATACTCGACTGTCCGCTGCGTTTAAATTTTTTTCCGACCAAACTAATTTGGTCTTTAGTCGATGGTATGGTCAAACCGCTGCAGTTGCCCTAAGGACTTCTGTTAAAACACGTAAGCTTTGAAATCTTTAAGAAATTGTGTTGCTATCAGAGTTGCACAAGATTTAACAAAAAGCAAAGGAAAGACTTTGCATCAAGTTTTTTTGAAAAAAGCATATTTTAACAAAATAAAAGAACGGTCAAATCCATAGACGGTGAAATAGCAAAATAACAACTATTTGTAAAGACCATATTTACACAAAAACCGTCTATATACACTCTTTCTTTTAGATTTTGTTCGTCTAAAATAGAAGTAGAGAAAAAAAATTAAACAGAACTCCTCAAAACTGGTTAATCTGGGGTGGGGAAGATTGCTATATTATATCATACATATACGTTAAATCATACAAATAGTACACTTAGTATCTAATATTGATTATCTATTTAAACAATATAAACAACCCACCAAATATAAACTCATGGAGTCCCTATTTTTAACAATTAATCAAATTCTGTTCTATAACGGCATGGGTCATTACCTAGTATATCTAGACGAAGGAATTGTTGCCCCGGATTTTACAAACAACAGACTTTATTTGTCATATGTTCATGTCATTTGCATTTGAGAATACTTCATTTGTCATATGTTCATGTCATTTGCATTTGAGAATGTATCGTTCATTCATTGTCTGCCATGAAGTTTGGTAGATTGCTTTGGCAAAGATGTTCATCAAAAAGTGGAAAAGTTGCGCAAAAAATTATTTACAACAGTGATATGTCGTCATGGCACGGTTTATGAACCATCAGCATCACCATCACTACCAGCAATGCCGTGCCACCGTGTCAAGGGTTATCCAACAGTTAAGAATAAGATAAAAGGTAAAAAAAAGAAAAAATATAAATAATTATAAAAACCAAACAATTTCTTAATATAAGTGATTTTACCTTATTCGTCTATATAATAGGTATGGAGAAAGTAAAACATTTGAATTATGTGACATTTATCATTTTGGAACAGATATAATTATTTCTAATTTCTGTTTTACACCACGTTTTTATCAAATTTGATTTAATTTAAAACAAATGAAGTCGAATTTGATATGTTTAGATAAAACTAATGTTGTTTAACAATAATTGGAGGTACTGCTAATTTTTTATTATCAATTAATTTCAAAAAAGAAAAACTATCGAGATTAGTTCTATATTATATAAGCAGTTTATAAACCTTAAACAACCCTAACATTATAAAGGTAACTTAAGTTATCGCATTGTGCCCGTATCGTACCGTACTGTGATCAAATTTTAGGATGTGTTGCACGGTACACTTTACACATCTATCCTAATTTGATTATGTGATTAATATTATTTCTTAGGGAATTGAAATATGAAAATGCAATGTCGCGGAGACAATGCGCAATCATTTTTCTGATCTATTTCATAATTATTTTAACATGTTATCCAACGTCTGAAGTCCCCACCAAATTCGATGTGCACATCTCCACTTTGCAAGCAATAAAGTTTCTGCAACGTGTCCATTCCCTTGGCTCAACTCAGTTACAGGTCCGAATTACCGGGTATGGATAATTTTGATACAACACCTCCACTCAAGTGAGTCCACCACCTAGTCTTCTCGTTGTCTCCGATCCAAAATCAAAACCATCAAGAAATCTTAAATTTAACCCAACAACAATCATGTTCTCCAATCCAACACCTACAACATTAACCCTACTATTATTAATCACTTCAATTTCCCTACTCCTGTTATTCTTCTCCCCATCATTACCCAACATCACCAATCCTAATCACTCCCTCTACCTCTCTTTCACAGACAATTCATCCATTTCTAACAACCTTCAAATCCTTACTACTAGGCCCCACATAGCCGGTTCATTACCCAACGCCGATGCCGCTTCTTACGTTCTCTCTACTTTCAAATCCTACTGCCCTCCTCACATCAATTCCCACATCGTATCTTACCAGGTGTTTGGGCAGAAATCCTCCAACCCAAAACAACCTAATTTAATCA
>JAJJMC010031477.1:3137870-3164180 GCA_023531435.1 Papaver californicum | reverse complement strand
ATTTTCTGTTTTAGGTTGTAGTCAAACTGTTAGTCGTTCAGAAATCAATGGAGTTTCTACACCAAAGAAAAAACAGTTTGTAAACAAAAGGTGATAGTTAGGAAGATTCCATGATTAGAAGAAAAGGCAAGAAGAAAGAAAAGTCTAGCTTTTGATGGAGATAGTGAGATTTTCAGTACCCAAGCTAGTGTTGTTGATAATCAAGAAGCCAACAGTAAAGGAAAGAAAAATGTTAGTGTTCAACTTAACTTGCATGATGATAAAGACTTCTTGAGACAAGCATCTACGCAAGCTATTATTGTTGAAGATGTTTATACTGAGAAAGTACAAGTGAATCTGTCAAATGAAGCTTTGGATGAATGTCATCCAGATGATGATCCACATTTTCAATATGTAGAAAGTGAATGGCTTAAAGGCATCTTGGAAAGGAAGATGTCTAAGGTGGTAAGTTTATACTTTCTCTTTTCATTTATTCCATAGTTTTGTTGATCCTAATGCTAACAAATTGTCCTTTTGGTTTGCAGATGATGATGGTCCTGCAAATAAGAGTGGGCCTGCAGATGATGATGAGCCTGCATATAAGAGTGGGCCTGCATATAAAGATGGGTTTGCAGATGATGATGGGCCTGCAGATAAAGATGGGCCTACAAATGATGCTGGGCCTGTAAATAATGAGCCTAAAGGTAAGAGAGGTCCAATAGATACGGTGGCATGGAAGAAACAATTTGGTCAATATGTAAAGGACCCAGAAGATTTGACAATGGAGAATGAAGATATTCCTGAAGCTTCTCTTGGTGAATTTTGTAAAGGAATGTCATTTGAAGATAAAAATGCTTTTTAAGGCATTTAAGGGAGTATGCAGTGTTGGCGCATAGTGTGTATAAGTTGAGGAAGTCAGAGCCTTTTAGAGTGCATGCTGAGTGCAAGAACAAGAAAGTGAAGGTTGTATGTGGGAAGTTTTTGCAAGGCAAGTACTTGGTGAGGCTACTTTCACAGTCAGGAAATGCAACTTGGAGCACACATGTATTGGTAATGGAGACCCAAATAAAAATCCAAAGTGCAACTCTAGATTTGTAGATGACCATTTGAAGAAGACATTAAAACCTTGTGATGGGATTCCAAAGCCTAAGCAAATACATGACTACTTTGTTTGGAGTGACCTAAATACAGAAATCCCTTATTGGGTTGCTTGTGAGGCAATGGTATGTACTTCACTTTTATTGATTTCTCTGATAAGTTTGTTTTCCTTTTTCTTTTAATTCTTTCTAATTGTTTTCTATCTTTGCTTGGAGGTGTATCTGCTTTAAGACCAAAATGGAATTTATGAACACTCATACTCAATTGTTCTTAGTCTTTTTCAAGTGGTTACAGAATTGAATCCAAGAAGCATTGCCAACTTCACTTACACCATAGATGAGAAGTGAAATAGATTTGACAATGTCACAATATCCTTCAATGCTCAAACACAAGGCTTTAATGAAGGTTGTAGGCCAGTTATAGGGTTTGATGGTTGTCACTTAACTAGAAAATTTGGTGGTGTGTTACTTGCAGCCACTGTTTTGGATGGTGAAAATTGTCTTTTCCCACTAGCAATTTGCATTTGCAGAAATGGGAGTGAGGAAAACTGGTACAATTTTATGAAAGATTTGAAACCTAAGATTATAAGTAGACATGGATTGACATTTATATCTGATAGACAAAAGGGACTTCTAGAATCTGTTGCAGAATTGTTCCATGAAGCAAATCGTAGATACTTCTCTAGGTAATGGCTTCAAATAATTCTTAAATAATTTTCATATCTTTATCTCCTGACCTAATATTTTTTTTTCCCGATATTCCAGGCACTTATACAAAAAAATTTTGACCAAGGGATTCAAGGGTCCAAAGGTAACAAGTCTAGCATGGAATGCTGCCAAGGCCTATAAAAAGTCTCATTGGAAGATTATTTTTAATGTGTGATATTTATGAAGTTTTGTTTGTATTATGATGTGTTTGTTTCCACTAATATCTATTACTTAATGTTTAGGTGCATATGGATGCTTTAAAAGAAACATATATTGCTGCATACAACTACCTAGACAAAATAGACCCACAATCCTGGGCAAGATCTTGGTTCCCATATGGTTCTGCATGTGAGCATATTAACAACAACTTTTGTGAGTCTTTTAATGCATGTGCTGCAACATTAGAGACAAGTCTGTAACTAAGATGGCCACAATGTACTTCCAGTTGGTCATTGGCATGTATGCTAAGAGAACTGCACTTGCTGCAATATGGAAGGATGGTGATCTAGTTCCTGCAGCACTTACTCTAATTAATAAGATGAAGGATTTCATAGGGAAGTATCACTCTAAACCTGCACAAATGCTGAAAATGTATGAGGTTACTAATATAAATCAAAGAAAGTTTTCACAGTTGATATTGTATCCAAAACTTGCACTTGTGCCCAGTGACAGTTGAGGGAATTCCCATGTCAGCATACAGTGTGTGTATTGGTCAAACTTAGACCAAACTGGGCCCTGTAAGTACTATTATGTTGTTGAGTTTTTAGTTGACATAAATGTTTTTGATTTTATGAAATAAATGTTTTGTTTAATATTTGCAGGTATTGTAGTAAATACTACACTGTGAAGTATTTTAAGACCACATGTTCATTCTCAATAACTCCATTAGGTGACAGTACAGAGGACTTCCCAAAGGTATGCTTTTAATTTGAAGCTTTTGTTTTAAGAATCTTTTGTCATTTTACTATTTTATCCTTAGGTTTTGTCTTTACATCTATATAAAGAATAAAAACCTTTTATCATTCATCTATCTTTCTTATCCTCTAACTTTCTTTTTCTTCAATAGCCACAAGTTGATATCATCCAACCAGGTCTGATGAGAGATCCAAGTAGACCTTGTGTGAATAGAAAGAGGTCTTAGACAGAGAATGACAAACAAATAAGCCTAGACATTGTAGTAGATTTAGTGGATTTAATCACAAAAAATCTACTTGTCAAGGTGGAGATGTTGGATCTAACCCTAAGAAGAAAGGAGCAAGAACAAAATGTCAGGTTGATGGTGAGTCATTTGTTGAGAAAGCTGTAGTTCCAAAGAGGATTAGGAAGAAATATGCAACATCTACTTCAACTGCAGCTACAACTTCCCCTTCAAAAAGGAATGCAACCACTACTTCTTCTTCTGCGGCTCTGGGACAAAGAAGAAAGCAAAGAGTGAAACTTCTAGAAATATCAATGTGAAGATAAATTTCACTGCAGGTTCAGGTTCAGGTTCACATGTGAAAGTTAATTTTAAACAATCATTCAACACTGTAAAGCCCTCTTCCAAAAGGCAAAGAAAGACCAAGGTTCCATATGATGTTTATTTATTTTTTTTGTTTCTCTTCTTGGATTGTGTTATTTTCTGTTTAAACATGTGGTGGTCTTTTAGACATTGGTAGTGATGTTAATTGTGTTTCTTTTTGGAGACAAAACTTGTAGTGGGTATTATTTTATTTTGAGAACTTGAACTGCATGATTTTTTCTCTCCAAGTGGTACGTGGCATAATCTGGTACGAAACTTAAAGCAAGAAAATTTTGTAGTTCCTTGTGACACGTGGCATAATCTGGTGGACAGGACACAATGATAATATTTTAAAAATCCAGGCAGAATTGGTAATTACACAGTCTCACATCACAAGTCGTTCATTCTTTAAAGTTGACACGCGGCGAAATCCTATTCAAGGATACAAAAGTCATTTCTTGAAAAGGTGTGGGTATATGGTAATAATACCATTTTCCATCTATAGCCGTCCACCATGTAACCTACGCCACGCGGCATAATCCTAAAGAAAGGGTAATCTCATCTTAACTCCCGTATGTGTAAACGCGCACGTATGCTTAGTTTGACTACTTAACGCTATTTGGATGGAAAACTATACAGTGGAGCATTTTTTCCATAATTTTTTTTTAACATAGCATTTTCCGGACAGGACATACATTTTATGATATTTTTTCAATTTTCTCTAAATTTCATGATGCCCAGGGTTATCTTTTTAAACACCAAGGTTGTCTTTTATCATCTTGTTTGCTTCTTGATTTTTGCTTTTTCCGGCTTAGATTGAGGATTTTGGCTTGAAAATTAGCATCATTTAAATCTTAACTTGCTTTCGTAATTCATTTTAACTATTTAGAATTGTACAATCCAATTTAGTGGATCCATCAGAACTGAGAAATATCACATGCGAAGAAATTTGTTAATTTTTCGAACCATCGTAAAAATTCTTCTTCAATTTAAACCGTTAGGTCTGTTTTGTAGTTCTTTCGATAAACAGGCTATAACCAAGCCCAAAGCCGTTTTTCAAATACTATCCATTCGGAACAGGGTTTTACATCTTCTATAGTATTTCCATTCCCCTTAAGCCCTGGGAAAATTTTTTGTTACTTCGATTTCAAGAAGAATAATGATGAATTTAAGACTTCCATTTGAGGATTGTTACATTCTAGGATCATGTAATGGATTAGTCTCTTTCAATGCACACGATGATAATTATTATCCGCAACCTGCTTATATCTGTAATCCCATCACCAGAGAGTATGTTGTTATTCCAAAATTTGAAGGAAAAAACTTCTTAGCTGGATTTGGTTACAGTCATTCAACCAATGAGTACAAGGTTGTTAGAATCTATAGCTCCTAAGAAGACCCAAATTATGGAATTATTGAGGTATACACTCTTGGCAGTGGCATTGGATGGAGAAATGTCAGAAGGATAGACTGTGATACTATGATGTCTATCGCACGGTCTGGTAAATTTGTGAATGGAGCTATTTATTGGGCGGGCCACCTCAAAGAACCATTGTTGCCTTTAATTTGGTCGATGAAGAGTTCCGAGAACTGCCATCACCACCTTATAAACCAGGTTCTATTGGTGGATTACAGGTTTTAGGCGATTTTTTTTGTGCATGTTATCACCATGTTGAAGGTTTGGACATATGGGTCTTTGGAGTAAAGACTTTAGTAACATGATTCTCGAACCAATCTACTTTACAAAGAGTGGTGGGCTTTTATACTACCATTGTTGTGATAGAAATGTATATCGATGTTCTCCAGATAAAGTTTCATCTTCCAGAATGCTTGTGAACTTTGGAAAGAATTTTGATTTTGGAGTCCCTCCTAAGAAAACCTTAGTGTCATTGAAAGCATTAGGAGAAGTTGATACGAAACTAATGGATTCAGGTGAAAGAGCAAGATCTAGTGGGGGACAAGAAAGCAGTAATCATTCTCCATCAGAACAGAAGAAAAAGATCACTAAATGAATATTAACTGGTATGGTTCATTCTGATTTATTAGCCCTTACAGGAATTACTGAGCAATAAATCTTTTATGAACATAAGTTAATTGGCAATTTGAATTACTGACAGCATTTAAATAAGCTAATTTTTTTTGGTAGTTACAAATATTTTGTCTATAAAAATAGTGTTGAAGTATATGCAGGAAAGCCGCAAAATTGAGAGCGTTCTCACTTCTCAGTGGTTCTAGGAAATAAATTTAGCTCTTCTTAAAAATGCTGTCATTTTGAGAGTAAGTGTGTGATTCTAAGTTGCGTAAACGGCTGTTTGAATTGGAAAAGGCATTTTTTTCCCATTTTCTCAGTGGAATGTAATTACTACCTTGTTAGCCGTTTCCAGTTAAAAAGCATTGTTGGGCGAAGTAAGAATATCTGACTCACACCATAAGATTAAAAAGTATGTGTTTATTTTAGTTTACATGTTTTTGTTTCCTTGAACTACATGCATTGGAGGATGTGATGCAGACTTTAATAAACTCATTTCGCTTCTGCAAACAGAATTTCATAAGTAGAGCAGGGGAAAATTGTAGAAAAGTGGCATCCACAATTGTAGTATGGAATGTATTTGGTTCCCAGTTATGCCCGGCTACTGAGTTTACTGGCTACAATGTTGATGGATGAGGATAATACTCCATAATATTGCATTTGTTTCCGTTTCAATTCCGAAGCTTAAAGCCTTACGTCCTTCATCTTCATCTATTTGCAGGTTGCTGACAATTAATCCGGAGGTAATTTGAAGAATGCAGCACTTGCAATATTGGCAGGTCTAGTGTTATGAGGAGGAACAAGCAGTCTTTATGTACTACTTATGTTTAGGGATGTACATGGTACAATTGGGTACGGTTTTGGATGAAACCAAAACCAAAACCATAAGTAACGGTTTTCAAGTTTTTGAAACCGTGCCATACCATTTCATAAATGGTTTGTTATAAAACCGAACCGAAACGGTTTGGTGTAAAACCATTGGTTTTATAAAAATAAAAATAATATTAGTATTTAGTACACATGAGTCACAATAATTGTCTATAATTCATGCCTCATACATGGTTAGAAAAGTCTGTCGTTGCGTGCTTACACTTCTTAATAAGTATATACATGACATTTTATTAATGCTATCACTTATAAACAAACAATTAAAGAAGAAAATTGTTTCTGTTTATATAGTGTAGAGTTGATTTTTATTGACTAAATTCAGTACTATCTTGTTCGAGTTTAGACTTTCACGGTACAACTAATTATAAATGAAAATATCAAAAGAAATAATAAAAAGAAATAAGTGGAGTTAATTAGGTTATGTCATATTCTAATGGTCATAAATGAAATAATCTAATGACTAGTATTAACGATTTTACTAACGGTTTTTCAGTTTGGTTTTATGTTAAATCAGAACCATACGAAGATTAATGGTTTTCATAAAATTAAAACTATACCAAACCATTAAATTGCTGATACACTTCGGTTTAGATTTAAACGGAATACCGTACCATGTACGGTCCTATTTATGTTGCAGACTACAAAGAGTAGTAATGAACTTTTGTGACAAGACCAGACCCTTTTTAGGCCATCATGTTGACTTCATTTGATCCTTTAACTCTTCGCTATTCTTTTGAAAATAACTCTCGGATAAACATTTTTAAGACCTCTCTTTGAAAAGGAGCTACTATTATATCTCTTTTATATTTTTTTGGTGTTTGTCGCTTCTTTTTATTTTAATCTACTCTAAAAGGTAATAAGGGAAACATTGAATTTTATATTTTAGTTCATGGTCGTACCAAACGAATTTTTTAAAAGTATGAGAGGAATCTTATCCCTACTTCTCACTGACAATAACGCAATGAATCGCATTCCGGTATGCTAGGAATTACATTCACAGGAATCATATTCCTTCCCTATGGTTAAAAAGACGCTCCTAGTGGCAAATCTCTTTTCGGCCTATATATTGTATTCATCATAAAAATATAAAATGAAAGCATCTTCTCCTCCATTGTCATCCCACTGCAGAAGAGATGAAACCTCATGCTGTTTTCATCCCAGTCCCAGCACAAGGTCATGTAACTCCCATGATGACACTAGCTAAGCTTTTCCACTTCAAAGGATTTCATATAACCTTTGTGAATACAGAATTCAATCACCAACGGTTAATAAATTCGAGAGGACCTGATTCCGTTAGAGGTTTACCTGACTTCCGGTTCGAAACAATCCCCGACGGTCTTCCCTTACCAGACGATTTAAATGCCACCCAACACATACCAGATCTCCTCCACGCTTTCAGAAACAATATGCTATTACCCTTTCGGAACCTGATCAAAAAATTGAACAGCAACAGCAAAAGTAGTTTATCATCACCTTCTTCTGAGAACATCCTACCTCCTGTTACATGCATAGTTTCGGATGGAATGATGAGTTTTGCTCTCAAAGTTGGTGTGGAACTTGGTATCCCAGTAGCTTTATTCTGGACTGCTAGTGCATGTGGACTCATCTGTTACTTACATTTCGCTCAACTCGTCGAAAGAGGTCTTGTACCACTGGAAGGTAACAATACTAGTACACCCAATACAAAAACTATTTACCCATCGAAAGTTTTAATGTCATAGTTAACTGAAGTTGTAAGTATGTGCATGCAATTGTTGGCAGATGAGAGTGATCTAACAAATGGGTATCTAGACACCAAAATCGACTGGATACCGGGAATAAAAGATATCCGCTTAAGAGATCTTCCTAGTTTTGTTCGAACCATGGATACAAGCGACATCTTTTTTGACTACTACATCACAGAATTAGCAGGAATGAATGAAGCTACAGCTTTGATTATCAATACGTTCGATGCTCTAGAGAAGGACGTTTTGGATGCACTCAAGTCTGATCAATTATCGCTACCTCCTCTTTACACAATTGGTCCTGTACACCAGTTACTTCACCATGAAAAACAAACCAGGTTCGAAAACACATCTTTACAGAGTAATTTATGGAAAGAAGAAACAGAATGCCTGAAATGGCTTGATTCGAAAGAACCCAATTCAGTCGTCTATGTTAACTTTGGAAGCATCACTGTAATGACAAATCAACAGCTTATCGAGTTTGCTTGGGGATTAGCTAATAGTAATCACCCTTTCTTATGGATAGTTCGAGCGGACATTGTAAAAGGCGACACTGCAACTTTGCCACCAGAGTTCGTAGAGGAAATAAAAGAAAGAGGCATACTTACTGGTTGGTGTCCACAAGAAAAAGTACTAAATCATGCATCTGTAGGCGCATTTTTGACTCACAGTGGTTGGAACTCAACGTTAGAGAGTGTTTATGGTGGAGTTCCGGTGATTTGTTACCCATTTTTCGCTGAACAACATACAAACTGTAGGTACTCGTGTGTTGATTGGGGAATCGGAATGCAGATTGATCATAACGTCACGAGAAATGAGGTTGAGAAGTTAGTGAAAGAACTACTGGAAGGTGAAAAAGGAAAGGAAATGAAACATAGAGCCATGGCGTGGAAGAAAAAAGCCGAAGACGCAGTTGCACCTGATGGCCCCTCCTTTGTTAATCTAGATGAAATCGTGAATGACTTGTTAAGAACAAGTATGAGTCCTGTCACCTAGTGAGGAAGGGTGCCTCGCCTAGTTGTATTGTCGCCTAATAAAGAAGCCTGTGTCTCGCCTATCTGTGTGCATTTTAGCCGTCATAAATCTCATGCTGCCGCATGGTTGTCAGGGGTTTTCTTGTTTCACCTGCTTCTTATTTTAAGTTTGCTTTTGCTTATTCAGGGATTTACTTGACCAGTGGTGGGACTTTGGCTTGAAAATTACTTGACTTGCTCCCCACCATTGACCATTAAGAATTGCGCTTTTTTTCTTTTTTTTTTTCTTTTCTTATTTGAAGCATTTTTAGAGTTGTTAAATTGTGCGCTGCAATTTAGCGAATTCCTACAATTATGCGCAAAATATTTTTTGTTTTTGTTTTTTGTTTAAGTTTCTTGTTGAAGAAGAAGATAGACAGTTGTACTATACTTAGTACAATTGATATCATCAAATTTGTGAAGAAATGAAGAAAAAAGACATTAAACATGTAATTATCTGGTTCAAATATGAAAGTAGCCTTTGGTTCTTTTAATAATATTTCTCGATAAACTCTTAGATGATTTTCCTTACATATTTATATCCCTTTTCAACGATCCTAACATCCACCATCTCTAACAGAACACCTGGCACCATCCTAGGCTAACTATCTGAAAGCAATAAGAGCTAAAACAACCCCAAAACTACTAACAACAACCCCTAATAATACTAGTAGTCCTTTTATTCTGGATTCAGGCACCCCATGTACATGACAACAATTTTCAGGGTCGAAAATGTTTTCAGCTTATACCATCATTCCTCACTGCTGTTTATATAAAAATTAGATAAGTTTATAGTTCATGGCCTTCTCTTCGCAATGTACTTGTAATTGATACCGACATTTGTATTCAGGTTTTGATTATTTTGTATTTTGTGTTTTTAATATTTTCATGAACGATTATATAATCACTATTTTAATTTAAATGAATTGAAATATAAAAAATAAATAAAATAATAATAATAGTAGTAATAATTTATAGATGTGCAAAAACATATTACGAAATCTACTAATTTTTGGTGAGAGTGCAACGCAATTTAAAAAGATAATTTTACCAAAACCTTGACTTTAATTAGTTTTCTGTTTGACTAAACAAATAAATCTAGTATTAAAAATATTAAATCATGTAATTGTAACAGTGTGAGAGCCTTTTCTTTTTCGTGAGTGTGCTTCTTTTTTCTTTTTAAAGGAAGGGCGGGCTTTAATAAGCCCTTTTATTAACCCGACTAATTTGAGGTTTACAGATTTTGTGTCCATTTAGGTGAAGATGATAAGGGATGTTTAAAGAAGGTGAAACTACTAAAAAAACACTCATTATTAAAAATTAAAAATTAAAAACTTGAACTTATTTTAGTTCATTTCGTTATCAACAGATTCTTTATTCTTTTCTCTTTTTTCTCTTTCAGATTTCATTTTCAAACTAAAACATTGTAGAATATTTCGTCGACCATCGGTTCAAAGATCAATTAATCGATTTTCTTTTTTCTATATAATGACAATGGTAAAAAGATTTAAACAAACTACATTAAGACTTAGTGCAACTGATCCAGAAATTGTGAAAGCCATTCGATTTAAATAATTTAAACATGTTATTTGAAGATGAAAAAGAAATTGATTCTGAAGAATAAACTCTAAGCACAATAGAAACAGAAAAATGGCAAGATTCAGGTACTGTGCTATCAATTTATTTGTACATATCATCCTGACATTAGGGTCATGCTAGTTTTCTTTGTATCATTCCAATTTTATTGAATTACCACCAAGGGTCAAACTGTTTAGTCAAATCCTTCTTAAAAAATGGTTTAAGTGTTAATAACAGTGGCAAGAGCAGAATTATGACTAGGGGTGAGCGTGGGCTGGTATGAACCGGTTTTCACCTCATCCGCATCTAATCAAATCCATTAAGGATCTTAAATTTGGTATCCGCACTAATTCAGCATCCAACGAATTTGTATCCAATTGATGCACGGATGAATAGATTGGACGGATTTGGAGGCCTAATTTCTTAAAGATTTTAAGCTTTGGAGCCCGCCCCTGGTTAATAACATTCATGGGCGTAGCTAGCTTTTAATCCGGTCCCGACCCGTTTTCGATTTGGGGTACAAGGTATCTACTATCTATCTAGAGAGATTTGCTGGTTGGTCCCACCTAGTATTTAACCTAGGGTCCAGTGGAAAAACCATTTAACCGGAGGTCCAAAAAAAGGTTGAGAAACCAAACCACGTTAAATACTTGTTGTTTGCAAAACCACCCGAAAAGGCGAAAACTGAAATAAAAAAACTGTTCTCTTCTGAAACTGTTCTCTTCAAAAACTGAAATCATCAAAAATTGTCATTAGATCATCGTATTCTTAAATCATGAATCAAAAACCCCTAGTCAAAATCATCAAACAAAAACCTAAAAATCAAAATCATCAAGCAAAAACATAAAAATCAAATATCATCAACAAACAGATCTGAAGAAGAAAAAAAAAGAGAAAATGGTTACCACAATAAAGATCAACAGAACAATAAGAGAAGTAATTGAAGAATAGAGTACTCCTTCACCAAAATCAGAAAGGAAGAAAAATCCGTTGTTACTCCCGAACCAACAACAAAAAGGAAGAAAACTATGGTCACTGACAAAAAACAATTAGTACCCAAAACAGGTACAAAGAAAATTTCATTTATGATTTTACGATAATATCAGTAAATAATCTTGATGCCATTTTTCTCTTGTTTTCCCCATATCAATATGTACTAGATAAAAAAATTAATTTATGCATGAACAAGCATCAGTGTAACCAATATGAATTGTTAGATACTTAGATTATTGTTCTGTGTATGATCTTGTACGAAATCACTATATATATATCAACAGTACATATCAATATGCAATAGATAAAAACTTAATTTATGTTTGAATAAGCATAAATATATATCCATATACACTATTGAATTATTATATTATATATGTATTTGGTATATATCAATATATACTACCTTATAATAGAAAAAAATATATAAAACATTATGTTTCTAACAGTGCATATCAATATAATCCAACGGTAGATATTGATACGTTGGATTATATTGATATGCACTGCATAAACAATCTATGAATGTGTTTTATTTTACTAGTTTAAGACTTTGACCTCACTTAGTTTGTGTAGCATTTTAGATATGAAATGGAGTTGATCGGTTGGTCTAGGAATACCCTAGAAGATGTCATGTGTACCTTGTTTTTCCCAGTGCACCTAGAAGTGCCCTTGTGTCATAAGGAGTACTGACTCCTCAGTCCTATGGTGTTTGTCTGATTCAACCAACAAAAATAAAAGCCACATTACTTTCAGATCAATGAATAGCGGCATGTAGAAATATCTAGGTTGCTAGTTATGCACAACAATTATTTAATTTCTATGCCTTCTCATTATCTATTTATCACGATCATTTTTGAATAATCTTTTTGTTTTAGTTTAATGATCATATTTTTATTTCTAACCTTCTTAGGAAGTCTTTAGTAGCATGTTCTTGTTTAGTTTTCACCTGTAGATTTATGAGAAGAGCCCAACCAAGATCAAGAAATATGGTATCCGGTTGCGTTATCAAAGCCGAACTGGTTACCAAAACATGTACAACGATTACCATGACACTACTCTCAATGGTGGAGTAAAACAGATGTACTCCGAGATGGCTTCCCGTCACAGAGTTAGGTCTCCATGCATCCAGATCACCAAAACTTCCACCATCCCCGCTAAGCTTTGTAAGAGAGAGAGCACAAAGCAATTCCACAAGATGTACATCGACATGGCTTCCCGTCAGAGAGTTAGGTCTCCATGCATCCAGATCATCGAAACTGCCACCATCTTCACTAAGCTTTGCAAGAGAGAGAGCACAAAGCAATTCCACAAGAAGGACATCAAGTTCCCATTGGTACTGTGAGAGAATAAATTATGAGGTACACGTGTGTAAAAATTATTGGAGAAGTAACAAACTATGATGAGATGAAAAATACTGGAACAAAGTCTTTTGAAAGCGTTGAACTGACAGCTGCAAAATCTTTAAAGTTTGAACCTGACAACATTAATGCATGACCAACACGTGGGTTGCGGGAAAGTAAGGCACACTGCACAAAACAGATAGCCTTGCTGCCTGACCAACACGTAGGTAGTGGGAAAGTAAAGTGCACTGATCAAGACAGACAGCTTTAATTGCTCGACTGACAACAGGATGCGGAAAAGCCTGACACAATAAAGTAATAATGAGTATCGATGCATGAATGACACGTATCGACTCTGCAAGCAGCGGAACGCGAAGAATTAAAGCATGACGAATCACTTTAAATAGCTACGTGTCAAACATGCCATGATTCAAATAAGATCGCAACAGTCATTCCAATCCAAAACAATAACTTAATTACAAGACCGCAGAAAAAGTGCGGGATAATCCGTAAGAAACTACGGGAAACAGGCAGTACGCAGGCTAAGACTTGCGGAAGGAACGATCAGGCCTTGCGGGAATTACAAATAGGCTTTGCGGAACTACATATCGCACCAAGAATGGATAAGAATAAATAGGTGGAAAGGTAGATTTGTGGGATCCATCAATTTAGCTATAAATACCAAGCTCATTAACATAAGAAGGGGTTGAAAAATTTAAAGAGAAATTAGACTGAAGACATTGAAGTGATAGCAAAGAGCTTAGGTATGAAATTTATGTAATTGTTTAGTTCATTTGATTCATGATTAACATGATTATGATTTATATGAAGTCATCTCATTGGTATAGATTATTTCTCTTCTCTTTTCTTCTGTATAAATGTAAATATGATCATATTAATGGATCCAATTATTTTACTTTTGGATGTAAATAGTTTTACTGATTGAATCATATAAATTCTTGTGTCTTTTCATTTTACTTTGATTGTTTTTTCACTTTTAAAATGTTATGGTGAGGCGATTTATGATAAGATAATTACTTTATTGGATTTATATTTTTGGTTGTGATCCCAAAGTCCCCAGATTTTTGGTAATCACAATTTGGCGCTAGAAACAGGGACTGAATAAAGAATTTATTCTACCTGACAAAATTTTGTTGTTAAAATTTTGAGTCGTTTTCTATTTGGGAATTTTTCTATTTAAAATGCAATAATTTAGGTTCATATGAAAAGGTTGTATACATGATTTTATTCTAAACGAGTCAATTGATGAATATATAAATTTGGTCGTTATGATCATATTCTTTATTTTTACTAGTTATACCTTATTTCTCGAATTCCAGAAATTTTCACCTAACAACATGTCATATTTATTAGGTAATTGATTTTTATGTTCAACTAAATTTCTGTTACCTACAAAGATCAGTGAAATAAAATTTTAATTCAGTGTTTGAGCTTGATAGTAATATGTACCATTTGGTTTCAACTAAATTGTGTTACAAATTTATTGAGAATGATAAAACCTTTTGAAGCACATAATTTATTATCTGAGCTCTTTTAGAATACTGGACAAGAAATCCCTACAACAACACTAGTTTGAGTTAAGAAGAAATTACATCACCACAAAAGTATATACACAAATAAGGACAATGTCACATAGAAGCGAGCAAGATCAAGATGCCAATTCAAGAATCAGGATAATAATGCTATAGGTGCTTCTCAACAGAGGGAAATGACGAGAAGGTCACAAGAGCAAGAACCCAGTAATAACCATATAAATAATTCTGAAGGCCACTCAACTAGTCGTTCATCCCAAGAAAATTCTCAAAACAGTATGGATCACATTCAACAATTAATGGAAGAAATGGATGCGATGCGAAAGGAACAACGAGTTTGTGCGGAACAAATTGCACTTTTGACCAAAGAAAATCAAGCACATAAAGAAAGAGCCCAGCATGGTGCGGAACCATCTACAACTAGAACACAGGGGCAAGAAGCAAGCTCCAGCAGACCCGCAGGAAGAAGGATGGAAGTTAATAGAGATCAGAGAGTAATGGTGGTGCAACCCATGCGCCAACAGAATGAGTCAGACAGATACAATCTTGATGGATCAAGGTTGCAGAATGACAAGTGACAAAAATGCTATGAGGACATGGAATTAATGCGATAAGAAATAAAAAATTTGAAGAATAAAGATGGTGGAAGATTAGAAGAAGTATTAAAAGAAGCAAGACGGACACCATTGGCACCACACCTGGAATATACATCAATACCGCATGTACGTAGTATTCCCCTTTTCGAATGCTACGACGGGACAAAAGACCCAACGACTCATTTGAAATATTATAATCGCACCATGACACGTTGGGAACAAGATGACGTTGTTATGTGCCGGTTTTTTCCTTCGAGTTTAAAAGGAATAACTTTGGCATGGTATGACAATTTACCAGAAGGGTCGATAAATTCTTACACACACTTGACCCGCAACTTCTTAGAAGCATATATGTACAATCGACCCGCAGATGCAGGAATGGACAAGTTGTACTCACTTGCTTCATCAACAGAAGAAACCATACGAGATTATACAGATCGTTGGCAAACGATCTGCCAAGCAATTGGCGATGTAACCCCATAAGTCGCAATCAATAGTTATAAATGGGGAATAGCCAATCGGGAAAGCCAACTCTTTGTTGATATCCATAATACAAATCCAAAAAGCAAAGGAGATCTCAGAGATATCATTGAAAATATGCAAGATTGCAGGACATTCAGAGGCAACATCCGAGAATAATATCACAACAACAAGGGAATGCAAAAAGAGCCAATTCTATAGAGCCATCATCCGGATCCGGGAAGAGGTTTGCGGGAAAAATTCCAAATAATGAATCAAAGCGAACTAAGATGGATGAAAGAAGAAAATTTATCCAACAATTTGAGGAGCGAATTTTTACTAAACTCAATATTCCTTATTCTGAAATTTTAAATGCAATAAAAAACAAACCAGATTTTCAGTGGCCGCGGACAAAAGAATAACAACCAGAACATACACAAAATTCTAAGGAGTATTGTGAATACCATTGTTATCGGGTCATTCCACAAACCGATGCAGGAATTTAATAATGCAAGTACAAAGGTTGATCGATGCGGGGGAATTAAAAGAATTCATTCAATCAAATGATCCACTACCAAGGTCTAATAAGGGAAAAGCTGTAAATATTCCCCAAAATAATCAAACTATAAACATGGTCACATATTCTGAGTCAAATCAATCATCCTTGCGTGCAGCTATCAATGAGAAATTGCATAAAAGAGTCCACAATCATGAAGTCTTCAAGGTTGCGGGAAGAGTTACTGAGTCATGGGAAGGATGGATGGCGTCCCCATTAACTTTTTCTCCAGATGAGGTTGATCAAGAGGTTAAAATGCAGAACGATCTGTTGGTACTTATATTGCCTGTATCTGGATGGAACGTAAGGAAAATTCTTATAGATGGGGGCCAGTTCACTTAATGTATTGTTTTATGATACCTTTCAGAAGATGGGGTTAAAAGATGATTAGTTAACTCCTTCATGCTATACAATTTATGGGTTTAACGGATTAACTTCAAAAACGAAGGGGGAAATTTTGCTTGATGTTGCGGCGGTCTGATAAGTATTTTGACAAAATTCAGTGTAGTGGAGGATCCATCTCCGTACAATGCTATCATCGGTAGGCACTGGGTTCATCAATTGAAAGGAGCAACTTCAAAGTATCACCAGTACTTGCAGTTTCCAACACCGCAAGGAGAAATGGAGATAAGAGGAGATCAAAATGAGGCAAAATCTTGCATCTTAGCTGAAGTTCGCATGAATGAAGAACGACAACAACAACAACAAAACAAGAAGAAAGAACGCAAAATGAAGGCTAAAGAAGATGCCCTAGACCAGTATATGATTCAGGCAGTGGGAAGAAAGGCTATAAATGAAACAAGTGAAGATGTTACAGAAAAGGGAAGCACATCAAAAGTAGATCAAAGAAATCATCCAACATAGCAACCAAGGGGGGCTCCCTCACTTTTAGGAGCTCCCAAACCCACATTTACCCCAATAGAGGAAACCAAAAATGTTAATATTGGAACGGAAGAGTTCCCCAAGTTGATAAAGATTGGAACACTGATGGAGACGGAAAAGGAGCAAAATTTGATCTTACTACTTCGAGATTTTGTAGACATATTTGCATGGAAGATGGAGGACATGCCAGGCATCGACCAAAACATTGTACAACATGAATTACATATACACCCCGAAGCTACACCTTTTCGGCAACACATACGTAAAGTTACGCCGGAATATCATGTATCCGTTGAAAAAGAATTAAAAAAGCTCATGGATGCGGGATTCATCCGAGAGGTGCGATACCCAACTTGGATTTCCAACATGGTGATTGTACCAAAAAGGAATGGCGGAGTTAGAGTTTGCATAGACTTCACCAATTTGAGCAAAGCATGCCCGAAAGACAGTTATCCACACTCCAGCATAGATCAGTTGGTGGACGTTGTTGAAGGTCATGAAGCCTTATCCTTTATGGATGGACAATCAAGATATAACCAAATCGTACTAGCTGAAGAAGATCAAGAGCACACTGCGTTCTTTACTCCACGCGGTTTGTACCGTTACACCAGGATGCCATTCGGGTTAAGAAATGCAGGAGCAACATATCAACGGTTGGTTGACGCAATTTTTAAGCCATGGATAGGCCACACTCTGGAAGTTTATGTGGATGACATGTTAGTAAAAATTAAACTTGCAACAAATCATTTACAAGATTTGAAAGAAATATTTCAAGCCTTGCGGAAATACAGAATGAAGGTCAATCCTGACAAGTGCATTTTTGGGGTCACTTCAGGGAAGTTTCTGGGGTATTTGGTTACCAAAAAAGAAATTGAAGTTGATCCCGCAAAAGTTCAGGCAATAATAGATATACCATCTCCAAATAATGTTAAAGAAGTGCAGAAGCTAAATGGTTGCTTGGCCGCACTCAGTAGGTTTATCGCAAGATCATCGGAGAGATGCAAACCATTTTTTGATATTCTAAAGAAGAAAAATAAATTTGAATGGAATGATAAATGTGAGCAAGCTTTCCAAAATATCAAGGTCTACCTCGCAGCATTACCTGCACTGCAAAAACCAAAGCCTGGAGAAGTTCTGGCCTTATATATTGCGGCGACCGAAGACACAGTAAGTGCGTTGTTAGTCCGGACCAATGAGAATATTGAAAAACCCGTGTATTATATCAGTAAGACTTTGAACCCCGCAGAAAGAAATTATACGAAAATTGAACAATGAATCTTAACACTGGTGTTTGCTACCCAAAAATTACGTACGTATTTTCTGACACATTATGTGCGGGTACCAAGCAAAGCACCACTGGAGTCAGTACTGAAGAATGCAGGAAAAGTCGGAAGGATAACAAAATGGAACGCCCTGCTCGAAAAATTCAATATATTTTTTGAATTACAAACTGTACAGAAGTCGCAAATCTTGGCTGATTTCCTTGCGGATTTTCCGTTGGACGATGATTTCGAAATTCAAGGTTTGCCCGGTTTTGAAGATGATGACCCTCAGGAGATCTTGAATTCTATAAATCCCCAAAGATGGGAAGTATTTGTAGATGGAGCCATGAATAAATAAGGTGCGGGAATTGGAATCGTAGTTACAACACCTACAAGGGATAAAATGGTACACTCATTCCGAGTAGAGTTCGATGAACGTACAAATAATATAGTGGAGTATGAGGCTGTGGTTCACGCCCTTAGACTCATCATTGAGTTGGGGATAAGCGATGTCCGACTCACAAGTGATTCACAATTAATAATTTGACAGGTTGAATTAAAATATCAAGTGCTCGATGAAGACCTGATAGAATATAAAAATCTTGTACAAAGACTGGCGCTTCAGATTCCAAATATAACCTTTCGACATCTATCTAGAGATAAGAATTGACATGCTAATGCGTTAGCATATATTTCTTCAATGATAAAGGATCAAAATACATCAGCGGTAAAAATTGGGCATATTTATGAAACATCAATCAAGTTGTGGGCAGTTGAAAATATGGAAGAACAAATTGGGGAAGATATTGAAGATGCAACTATCCAAAGTGATGCAAATTTCCCACAAAAAATAGAAAATGGCATAACTGGAGAAGATTGGAGAGTTTCAGTCCATCAATATTTGCAAGATGGGATATTACCCGTAAATTCTAAAGAAGCAAGGAAGGTGCAATCAAAATCTGTAAATTATCAGTTGCGGGATAGAATTCTTTATCGAAAGTCTTTTTTGGGATCGTTACTTCGATGTTTATCACGAAAGGAAGGGTTGTGAATTCTCAAGGATATACATTATGGAGATGTGGGAAATCATAGTGGAAGACAATCACTGGCATTAAAGGAAAAAACGCAGGGATATTATTGACCATTTATGCATAAAGATGCGGAAAATATGGTAAAAAGGTGTGAAGAATGCCCGCTATGCGAAAAAAAATAAAAGCTCCCACAACATAACTTAATTCGGTGCTCATCCCTTGGCCATTTGTAAAATGGGGGATAGACATTGTCGGAACATTGGTGGAAGGAACTAAAAAGAGAAAATATTTGATTATAGCCATAGATTATTTCACTAAATGGGTTGAGGCCGAAGCTCTTGCACGAATCAAGGATACTGATGTATTTAAGTTCTTATTTGAAAATATAATCTGTAGATTTGGAATTCCGGTAGCCATAGTCTCTGATAATGGACAACAATTACAAGGGAAAAATATAGATATGCTTTTCGAAGCATTCAATATACAAAAAAACAAGTCAACCCCACTCTATCCGCAAAGTAATGGACAAGCCGAAGCAACAAATAAGACAATTGCCATAAATCTAAAGAAAACTCTTGATGGTCACCATAAACGGTGGTGTGAGCAGCTTCATAATACATTATGGCATACCGTACCACAAGAAGGGAATCCACTGGTGAATCACCATTTCTTCTTACTTACGGAACAGAAGCAGTTATTCCAACGGAAGTCATTCTACCCACTACAAGAACAGAAGCATGGGAGAAAAATTTAAATTCAGATTTAATGTTGGAAAAGTTGGATGACCTAGAAGAAAGAAGAGAAGTTACACTTCAAAAAATGGAGAATTATCAAAGGAGACTGGCAAGAGAATACAGTAAAAAAGTAAAGAGCTGAATTTTGTGGAAGGACAGTATGTTCTGCGGAAAATCCCGGAATACCAAAGAGATAAAGCAGCGGGAAAATTTACACCTACGTGGGGAGGACCTTATATTATACAAGGTGTTGCAGGACAAGGATCGTACCACTTGCGAAATATGGATGGAGGAATTTTACAACATCCTTGGAACGCCCAATATCTCAAACCATACTATCCTTGATCCATAATGCAATTGTGCAAAAGTCTGCGTTTGTAATAGGTAAAGCATATCAAATGCAATCTTCCTAAAAGATCCAAATAAATATCTATGACTATAAGATTTTTTGCAACAGAGATGTCTAACATTATATTGATTTTTATATCAGGTACTCCCCACTTCAGGAAGTGCTCACAATTAGCAATACAATTATACGACAATTCAGTTTCACGTTAGGTAAAGCTACAAATGTAACCTCTCTAAGAAAGTCCATGTGAATGTCTGAGTGTATGACTATTGGGTCTTTCTCCAACAGGGGTGCCTAATGTGATTTTAATTGTTGTATATTTCTCAATTTTAGGAGACTTTCGGGACCACATCCTAATTTCCTCCTGGCCCGAGTCAAGTTAGACATGTGTTACACCCACAATATAATTCAAGGTACAAAAATTTCTTGCGGTTAAATAAATCACACTCGTACATAAATTAACAATTAATATATAATCAAAATATGTTTTGCAGGGATAAAATTACAAGGAAAAGTAAAAATGCAACTACAATCTAAAGATAAAGAAGAACGAAACAACAGTAAAGGAAGCTAAGGTGCGGTAAGAACGCCTTATTTTTCTGGAACATTTCTGCGAATTCTCATTCTTTGAAGCTTCATGCTTTAGAGTATCTTCAGCACTTTTAACCTTAGAAGATAAAAGCTTAACTTGAGCAAGCGCTTCGCTGACCTTCGTAGAAACAAGCTCTAGCTGGGTCTGTGCTTCGTTAGCTTTGATTGAGGCTAGCTTCAACTGCTTATTTAGTTCTTCTATCCTGGCATTTGCCGCAATGAGTTCTTCCTCATCTCTATCAGCTCTGACAGTTGCATCCTTCAATTTTTCTTCAAAACCTGAGATAAAAATAACGGGTTAATCAATGCGAGAATAATATCAAATTTTAAGCTTACGGTAAAATGGGATACCTCTTGCGAGGGATTCAAACTCTACTAGTTCACGACCCATCGCATCTTTTGTAATATCTAGGAAACATATTCTCCCGAAAGTTTGATGTAATTGATCTTGAGTTGTTCAAGATGCTGTTGACATTGAGTTAACTCTGCTTCATTATCCCACTAACGGTTCAATTTGGATGTGCATCTTGCCATTTCTTTGTGCAGTCGAAGAATGTCACTGTCGCGCTGAAGAACAGAATCAGATAACTTACGGATCATAACCTGAGCATCCGTAAGAGCTTTTCCTTTAGCATAAGCCTTAGAATCTGAGTTGTCTCTGTCTTCAATGAGCTGAGCCATACGCGAAGAAAGTTGTGAATGATGATACGATCCGGAATGGGAAAATCCCGAAAGAATATTCCGCCGCTCCATACAAAGCTTGCGGTTCTCTTCTTCCAATTTTTCATATATTATCCGTTCTTCAGAAACGCAACCTTTAGTCCACAGCAAAGTGGCATCAAACTCTACTTTCTTGTGAACTTTTTCCACGAATAAAAGCCGATGTCGTGATTCTGATTCATTATACTTCCGAATAACCGAATCATGATTGTCTACGAGATCATTGAATTTTGTCTTGACTTCCACATTTTCATTATTAACTTTTATAACATGATCTCTCAACTGTGTAATCCTATGCTGCATCCTAGATACAAGTTCTGAATCCCCCGCTGATCCCATAAAGTAATTCAAAAAACAAGAGAAATAAAATAAGGAAAAAGTAACTGGAAGAAAGAATAAAACCTTGATTCTGAAGATTCAGCACTTGTTGGCGGAGCGTATCATTTTTCCGCTTTATATCTAAGGCATCATTTTCTACACCTCTGAATTGGGACTCCATCATGGAGGACCGCGCCTTGTAGAATTAGTACGCAGTATGTACAACGCTTTGACCCCGTCCAAGCTGCGGAATTAAAACTATAATTAGAACAAAAAATAAGAAGAAATTAAGAGGTAAATAAACAATTAAAATACCTGTAGAAGAGTTTGTTGAGGGAAGGAATACACTTATCCATCCGCAAGTGTGAGTGTTTCCGCAAGTGAAGAGGGTTTGATAATGCGGAATGAAGGATCAACAGCTTCACCTTGGTCTCTTAACCAAGCATCCCTGACCACATCGTATGGTACAGCTTCCATGGATTTGCGCAACCGGGAAACTAAAGAATTATCGGATTTAACCGGTAGAGAGTTGAATGGAACGGACAGAAGATTCTTTGACATGAACCATCTGAAGGCTTCTTCTTCCTTATCCAAGATATTAGAAGCCTCTGCAACCTCCCCTCTTCTGTTTGATTGCGGAAACTCCATGTTTTGCTGAATTCCATCAGCATCAGCCCTGTCCGCAACAGTAGCCCCGACAGGACCAGCCTCTGCCATAGTGCTTGGGGGCACATTACTCGTTGTACTGGTACTTTCCGGCTCATCTGCGTCCGCAACATGTGCTTGCGGATTCAGTTCTGCTGAAGAAATTATGGGATCGCCTTGAGAGTTACGATCCTCTTCATCAGTTGAATCATCTTCATCAGAAGCGGCTTCAAGCTGCTCATCACCAGGCAAAGGGAAGAATTGAAGGTAAAAAGAAGGATCGGGAGCGATAGCTTGGTGCGAGAAATAGTTGGCAGCATATGAAATCTCTTCAGCGGCACCAGCTTGTTCCGTAGATTCAAAGTTCGTTAATTGAAGAGGAATATGTTGATCCTTTTCTTGTCTTTCTGCGGCAAAGCTTCCTTCAGCCCTTAAGCGTAGACGGTGAGGAGGAGAATCATGGATATCTCCCTCTTCCCTATATGAAGAAGCATGAGGTGTACCCTTCGCGTTCTTCTGACCCTATAGATGCACCGTAATACTTCATTAGATGAAATTTTAAAGAAATATAAGAAGTCATCGGATTAAAGTATACCTTTTCTGGAAGGGGTGAGGCCTTGCGTTTTACACCCGCATCAGCTCGTGTATCTTCATCAACCGGCGGATCAGTCTCCGACCCAACTTGCGGCTATAAAAAGAAGAAGGAAATTTAATCGACAAATGGAAACTCTAATCATTAAAGCAACATATAAAGCACAAAAAGAAAGAAAAAACTCTACGTACCTCAATGACAAGCGGGAACTTGAAATCAGAAAAATTTAATCGCCAAGGGAAATAACCGTTGAAACGAGTAAGAAGATCGTAAACTACATTATCGGGAACGGACCCGAAAACCCATGGACCTTCAATGAGGAGAGGGGTGTGGTACCATTTATAGTCGTGATATTCCCGGACTCTTTCCCTGAGAGGACGCGTCGTCCCTGGAAAATACTTCAGCTTCGCGTTGTCAATTTTCGCTAGTAAACGGAACCCCTCACCACCTTTTCGCTACGGGCCAATACTCCACCTCTTGAAATTCTTTGCGGCAACATTATCCGCATAAAGTGGCATGAAAATTCTTCACTGTATAGTATTTGCTTAATGCAAGGTTCGGAACGTAACATGTAAACTTGGTTTTTCCTTGGCTACGCAAGCTGCATTCATTAAGTACTCTCCACCAATTTCCATTTTATTGTACGATAGACCGCACTAAGCCTTGGTGGGATTGATTACGGCTGGAAAGAACTTCGAACTGATAAGAATTGTCCCTTTGGTATAAAGGAAGCTGCAGACCCGCATCTAAAGCTCCCACAGGGATTAATAATCTGTCGTTGGTGTATTGAAAACCCTCTATCATTTCCAGGGAAATTTCATCGTCAACGCAATCGTAAAAAGATACTTTGAATCCATGAAGACCATGAATCCTTTTAAATTCTTCAAGATTCATACACCTGAAGCTACAGCTTTCATGAGCACGCTTGTCTTTGGAGCAGGATTATTCACTGCAGCACGGACACTTGCGGGCCTTAAAGGTTCCGAAGGATGGATCCTTGATACAGGATAACGAGATGGTTTCCTGATTAAAAGTCGATCTTCCTGATAAGAAGCATCACCAGTAACTTTGAATTTACCTTTTCCATCCATGATAAATTCTTATCTACAAAGAAAAGCAAAATAAATAAATAAGTTTATCAAGATCACAAAACAATAACAAAGCAGAAAAGTTGCAAAATAAAAGAACAACAATAGGGTCATTACATCAAGATGTAAATCAGCCACACATTCTCTAATCAGGAAAAATAAGACAACTAATCATCAAAAGAAAGATCAACAACCTTAAACTCATCATTCATCCATGCAAACAAACAGATAAAGACATCATCTACAATGATTCAGGTACAGTTACAGAGAATGATAAACAAGCAAAAGAGTTACTTACAGGGAAGAAAAATCTAATTGATTGAAAAGCTAAAAATTTGATCCCGATGCAAGAATCTTAGATCACAAAAGTTCAAGAGAATGAAAAGGTGTTGAAGAATCTTTGAAATGCTCAAAGGAATGAAAAGCACTAAAACATTAAGAAGAAGAAGACAAAGTATAAAGAATGGAATGAAGAAAATTATTGATATTAAATAGGAGAAAACTGAAACCGTCGAACCGTCGAAAACTGAAAAGAAATAAATTTCAGAGATTTGATTTCCTCGAAAAACGCCAACTGACAAAAAGTACAAAGGAAAGTTACTGCTACCGAAAAAGGAAGAAAAAGTATAACGTGGGAAAGAAGTTATTGCATGCGTGGGAAGTGAAAAGGTAATTATTATTTTTCCTTTTTTCAAATTTTTTTAACAACTGTCAAATCCAAAAAAGGAAAAAGGGGGAAAATTGTGAGAGAATAAATTCTGAGGTACACGTGTGTAAAAACTATTAGAGAAGTAACAAACTATGATGAGATGAGAAACACTGGAAGAAAGTCTTTTGAAAGCGTTGAACTGACAGCTGCAAAATCCTTAAAGTTTGAACCTGACAACATTAATGCATGACCAACACGTGGGTTGCGGGAAAGTAAGGCACACTGCACAAAACAGATAGTCTTGTTGCCTGACCAACACGTAGGTAGCGGGAAAGTAAAGTGCACTGATCAAGACAGATAGCTTTAATTGCTCGACTGACAACAGGTTGCGGAAAAGCCTGACACAATAAAAAGTAATAATGAGTATCGATGCATGAATGACACGTATCGACTCTACAAGCAGCGGAACGCAAAGAATTAAAGCATGACGAATCACTTTAAATAGCTACGTGTCAAACATGCCATGATTCAAATAAGATCGCAACAGTCATTCCAATCCAAAACAATAACTTAACTACAAGACCGCAGAATAAGTGCGGGATAATCCGTAAGAAACTACGGGAAACAGGCAGCACGCAGGCTAAGACTTGCGGAAGGAACGATCAGGCCTTGCGGGAATTACAAATAGGATTTGCGGAACTACATATCGCACCAAGAATGGATAAGAATAAATAGGTGAAAAGGTAGATTGGTGGGATCCATCAATTTAGCTATAAATACCAATCTCATTAACATAAGAAGGGGTTGAAAAATTTAAAGAGAAATTAGGCTGAAGACATTGAAGTGATAGCAAAGAGCTTAGGTATGAAAATTATGTAATTGTTTAGTTCATTTGATTCATGATTAACATGATTATGATTTATATGAAGTTATCTCATTCGTATAGATTATTTCTCTTCTCTTTTCTTCTGTATAGATATAAATATGATCATATTAATGGATCCAATTATTTTACTTTTGGATGTAAATAGTTTTAATGATTGAATCACATAAGTTCTTGTGTCATTTCATTTTACTTTGATTGTTTTTTCATTTTCAAAATGTTATGGTGAGGCGATTTATGATAAGATAATGTACTTTATTGGATTTCGTACACTTTTGGTTGTGATCCCAAAGTCCCCATATTTTTGGTAATCACAGGTATTCCAGAAGGTCAGACCACCAACCAGGAGATTGAGGACCACATACAAGGCAACACGACCCAACTTGTTCAAGTAAGCACACTAGGTTACGGCTCACGAGTGCCTTAAGTAGTAAATCATTTGACTCGGCTGGTTACCCGTGCAATGTTTGCAAAAGGTTTACTTTGGGATAAAACAACTTTGTTGTAGGTATAACCTTATTTAACTTTTGTTTCAATTTTCTCAATTGA
>JAJJMC010031477.1:3046717-3137860 GCA_023531435.1 Papaver californicum | reverse complement strand
CCCAGCTTAACTGCTTTACGTAATCAAACTGACGGCTGTACCATGGTCAACGAGACTAAGAATCTGTACCACATCATCTGGGGTGATCTCATCTCTCCAAACGGCATATGGAAGGTGTCGGTCTCAGGATACATTCTCTCCAAGAAGGCTGATATCGACACCCCTCGAACCCCTTCGAGTTGTGAGACACATTCAAATTCAATACAATAAAACATAAGTCTCAAAAAAACTGGGGGGAGGGTTCAAAGTCAAACCTCTTGACTGAAAAAAAGAATTGAATTCTTAATTATATTCTAATATAATTAATATATTAATATTCTAATATAATAATTATAATCGTCCTGAACAAATATGATCCAGACATGATATAACATGCATATGTTATGCACACATATACATGCATATCAGGAACGAAAAAAATACGATATGGTTGAATGGTAAAATTTCTCTTTGCCAAGGAGAAGGCGCGGGTTCGATTCCCGCTATCCGCCTAAGCTGAAGTAATGTAATAGGATAAATGCTTGGGTATAATTGACCACGATAGTGTAGTGGTTCTATCTTCACCCTTCTTTTCCTCCCATGCTTTAACATTGAATTCTCGGCACCGGTAGATAACCCCGAGTGATAAATAATTTGCTTGAACCTTTCATACTCACCATATAACGACCAGTATTTCATTTTCTTGGTGCAGCTGTAGGTTTGAGTAGACGAACCGCATGAGAATGATCCTAATATACACGACGAATTATAAAATAATTAGAATAACGGTTAACACTTCTACGAATAAAAAGACAATAGCTTAAGAATGGTGTTTTATAATTATTACCTCAGTTGAATAAATTTCTTTGGCCCAAGAGTCTTTGTATCCAAATAACAGATCTCCTCCATCTCTTGGTAACCCAGGGATTTGGCCTGCTTCAATACCCTTCATCTTAAAAGAGGTGGGGACTTGGTGCCTCCTTTCTTCTTAATTAACTTCTTTGTACCTTGTCCTTCTTCTTGTGTAGCACTTGGTTCTCCTTCTTCTTGGTTTCTAACTTGTGGAGCACTTGGTTCTCCTTCATCTTGGTTTCTAACTTGTGGAACACTTGGTTGTAAACTTGGCTGAGTTCCTTCGGTGATAGAGATTTCGTTAGCGCTCTTTTCTCTTCTTGCAGTAGCTGTTACTTTTTTATCCCCTTCACGACGGGGCCCTGAAACCATTGTATTTTGGGCTTGCTTAGCTCGCGTTTCCCTAACGGCAAGTCTTTTATTTTTCTTGGTGCAGATGGAGGTTTGAGTAGACGAACCGCATGAGAATGGTCCTAATATACACGACGAGTTATAAAATAATTAGAATAGCCGTTAACACTTCTACGAATAAAAAGACAATAACTTAAGAATGGTGTTTTATAATTATTACCTCAGTTGAATAAATTTTTTTGGCCCATGAGTCTTTGTATCCAAATAACAGATCTCCTCCATCTCTTGGTAACCCAGGGATTTGGCCTTCTTCAATACCCTCCATCTTTAAAGAGGCGGGGAATTGGTGTCCTCCTTTCTTCTTAATTACCTTCTTTGTACCTTGTCCTTCTCCTTGTGTAGCACTTGGTTCTCCTTCTTCTTGATTGTTCATAATCGGTAGATCTGTTCCTAGATTATCTCCCGATTATGCAACAATTTTGGGTCATAAAACTCTAAGTTATGGACACACATATAATCTGTAGTCAAATAAACAAACTAACAACCGATTGTTCATAATCGGTAGCTCGGGACCTAGATTATCTACTGATTATGCATAAAAATTGGAACAAAAAACTCTAAGTTATGGACACACATATAATCGATAGATAAATAAACACAATAACAAACGATTATAAAACAATTGGAAGTCAAATACAAAACCTATCTACCGATTGAAACCATCTAATATAATCGATAGTTAGATAAAAAAATTAACTACCGATTAAGCCTAAATTTTAGTACAGAAAGACAATCGGTAGATAATGACTAATTCTTACTACCGATTATAGTTGATGTGCTTGAGGAATCCCGAACTTTCATAATCGGGAGTTTAAACCTATACGAAACTACTGATTGATTCAAAACTATATTCCGCTACATGAAACCATTAATATAATCGGTAGTTAGATAAAAAAAATTAACTACCGATTAAGCCTAAATTCTGGTACAGAAAGACAATCGTTAGTTAATGAATAAATATAACTACCGATTATAGTCGATGTTCTTGAGGAATGATGAACACGACCGTAATCGGTAGATAAAACACATCAGTAAACCTCCGATTATGACAATTCAACAAAAACCCTAGAAATTATATTGACGATTTCATTCAATTGAAGCAAAATAAACACAAATAATGGTAAACCTTTACCTTATTGAAGCCATTAGATAGTTCTGGAGAGGCTGATTATCAGAATTAGTCTTCGTATCTAGATCATCATCTTCATGTTCTTCGTGTTCTTCACTGTGTTCTTCAACAATCTCTCTGTTTCTTATTCTCTCGGCATAATTTGGCCAATTACTATTATCAGATTGACGGCTTGTTTGTTTCTGTCGAGCCATCTTTAGATTGAAATATCGACGATGATTTGGTACGACGATTAACGACGATACGATGAATTGGTTTTGAAAATTTCACGAGGAATTTTTTTCGCACAATTGGTAGATAAAACGAAGAGAAGAAGAAGAGAAACTTTTTCTCACAATCGGTAGTTAGAAATGAAATAAAATTAGTTTAGGTTTTCTACTTTTATTAGTGAAAGAGTATATAAGTATTTTTACATACCATTAGGCTATCCTATAGCCACATCTATTGGATGGATATAAATAAGTAGCCCCAAATTCTTTTTGAGTCGCCCTAAAAAACGCTTGCATTTTTCTATCTCAATAGAAATGAGCATAAAAAAACCTGGTCTAGATTGTTTGACTACCCAGATAATGATGAGTCTGTCATTGATAATGGAAATCCAATGTGTATGATCTGGCCATCCCACACTTACCACATAAAACTGAACCAGTGTTTAATGTTTAGATCAAAAATCCAAAGCAATCCTCGAGCCGTTCAAATCATAAAGACAGAAATCAGAGTTAGAATTACCTAGACAAACTCTATTAAAATCATGAACCAAGATTACACCAACACTAAACCAATTTTTGAGTGAAATCATCAGCTAATCCTCCATTACCTGACCATGTAGTATTCAGTTAAACATAATCCCTACATTTCTATCTGTGGTGATCTTTTTGCTGTTCATCTGCTCTTTGTATTATTCCTCTTTTTAAGTGGGCCTTTCAGGTTTTTCTCTTTTCTCTTTTTCTGATCTTTTGTTATGAAATTCTTGTCTCGGAACATACAGGACATAGGCCCCCCTATCACTTACGATCACTTAAATCACCTATGTCAATCTCTTAAACCAGACATTATTTTTCTTGCTGAGACTAAACCTTCTTTTTCTAAGACATGGATCTTGTTCTTAGAAATATCTCATTTTCATAATTGGTTTTTGGAAATGGTTTTTAATTATTTCTTCCGTGGGACGGGCAAAAGGGTTAGTGATAGCGTGGTATAATATATGGAATTAAAATTTTTATCATATCACTTAAATGTTTGTCATTTCAATGTAAATATTAATGTCAAACTGATTATTTGTGTTTATGGTGCTATTGAGGACAAGATAGCACAATGGGAACATATTTCACAGCTAGGACAACAAATTTCAGGTCCTTAGTTATTGGAGATTTAAACTTTATTATGAATCAGTCAGAAAAACAAGAAGGAAACTCATCAAGTTCAAGCAACAAGTCTTTCATCTGCCGAGTCATTGATTCGATTGTTCTCCTTTGAGGGAGCTCTATACACTTGGTCAAACAATCATAAAGGGGATGCAAACATTGTGAACGGGTTGACAGAGTGTTTCTTTCTTATCAGTGGATTCAACTCTTTCCGGACACTAAGGTACGTCATTTACCTAGGGTGGGGGTCTGACCACACTCCTATCTTACTAGATTCTAACCCTGAATTAAAAAAACTTCAAAAACCCTTTCATTGCCTACGATATGGTTAATTCACCCACCCTTATCAGAAATCAGTTCTTCATCGTTGGGTCTCCATTCTAATTCAAACGCCACTCCCAATCTCTCTGCAAAGCTTCAAAAATAGTATGAAATCAGAAATGACTATTACCATATCTAGAGATAAATTTTTTAAGGAATATGATAGGAATACAAAATATTTCCATGCTTCGGCTTCGAGCAGAAAAAAAATCAATGTTATTCACTCTCTTCATGAAACCTCGGGCCTTTGGATCTCTGATAGAGAGCAAATTAATTCTTTGTTAATCAATCATTTCTCTCAGATAGGTTCATTTTAGTTATTCGACTCCAATATCAATCTTGATGATATATTAGAGCCTTGTATCTCTGAATCGGAAAATTATGCATTATTAGAAATTCCATCCCATGATGAAATTTGGCTTACTCTTTTAAATATGAACCCTTGGAGGGGGCTAGGTCTCGATGGATGTCAGTCGGGTTTCCTCAAAACTAAGTGGAATATTTTGGGTCCGGATATAATTTTGTCAGTTCAAGATTTCTTCAAAACTGGAGTTCTTAACAAGGATTTTAATACAACTTTCTTAACTCTCATCCCAAAAATTTCAACTTCTCAAACCCCTTTTGATTTTAGACCCATTAGCCTGAGTAATTCCATCTACAAAATCATTTCCAAGATTATAGCAAACAGGTTGAAACCTCTCTTAAAAAGGTTTCATAGCTCATTATAATAGCCTATGAACTTCTTCATACAATGAAAACTTCTAAGGCAGAAAAAGGTTTCATAGCTCTGAAATTAGACCTCTCCAAAGCTATCGATAGGGTGGAATGACCTTTTATCAAAAAAGCGCTTCTCTTTTTGGCTTCTATGAATTTTGGGTAAATCTTATAATGCAGTGCATTTCTACAACTTGCTTCTCGATATTACTAAATGGTTCTCTAGGGCCCAATTTCTCTACCTCTATAGGAATTAGACAGGAAGACCCTCTTTCCCCATATCTCTTTCTAATTTGCATGGAAATTCTATCCAGACTACTCTCCAGGGCGATTTATGAAAAAAACGATTTTCAGGATTAAAAATAAACAAATACGCTCCTACATACTATCTCTCACCTTATCTTCGCTGATGACTGCTTTCTTTTTACCAAAGCAAACTTAGGCGAAGCCGAGAATCTCTTAGAAATTCTCTCTAGATTTGGGAAACTTATGGGAAAATGATCAATCTTCAAAAATCATGAATCTACTTCAGTCCTCGGATTCATCATAAACATGTCATGTGAGACTCTGAACTTTTGCCCGGGTTTAACTAAACCCAATATGTGTACCAATTAGGTTATCCCTAAGTAATATCAATGTATATTACTAATAGATGTTATGTGAACACAAATTTGAGCATGTCTAACAGATGGTAGTAGCTAGGGAAGTTTTGCCTTTTTTCTTCAACACTTAACTCTAAAAGAAGGATCCGAGCTTCTTCATCTTTTTCACCTGGTATCTCTTCTCTTCCTAAAAAATTTAATATCATGATTGGAATATACATGAGTGAACTCTATGAAAATACGAATACATTGAGTTGTTGATGTTGTTGCCAAACAGATAAGTTAGGTTTCATAATTCCAGAAGTAAAGTTCTTCGTATTAAACTTTGGGGTTTTCCTCAAATATGTTTATAATATCTAATTCACTAAGTTTTGAAACATGGGTAGTTATTAATTTATCTCAATGATATGAAATGTGTGGTGTGAGTGGTGAGCTCAGAGATACAATAAAGAATGAAGAAATAGAGTTGGTAGTCGCTGTGTTTGTCTCATCTTTCACCGTAATTAGATCTTACAAAAGAAAATACTTTGATGAATGAGGGGAATGCAATTGTTGGGTTTTTAGTCATGTCTGGATATATTGCAATGGATACTGATTTGGGGCTTTAATACTTGTTTTCTTCTGTAAATTTACCAAAAGTTGGAGATGTATTGATGTTGAGTTTAAAGGAGGAGGGCAGATAAATTGGATTCAGTTCTAGCTAATAACGAATAACATTAGTTCTGATTGGGGGTTGTTCCTTGTGGTGTTAATTATATGGATGTAGATAACCGTCCTTAGCTTGGATTTGGCATGCTATGATGATCGTGTGGCCGTCATAACAAATGCATGCTCATTTTCATTTTGGGTCGGATTCACCATCATGCTTATATATTGGACAATATAGTCCATATCAGATTTCGGTTCGTACCGGTCGAGAGCGATACACTGGTACGTCGGTATACCGGAGAAATTTTGGTTTTAAATATCGGCGAAATATCGGTCCATATATTTATACCTATAATTTTATGAAAAAATATTAGTTCACATTTTATAAATATAAATATATTTTAACACGTTATAACAAATGTTTTTTCACAAAGTTTAGAAAGAAAAACTAGTACTCATCCAAAATATATAGATCCATAGATTTCATACAAAGTTCAAACTGGAAACACAGGAGAAACAAGAACAACTTCAAAGTTCATCGTCTAAAATGATAATTAAACAAGGATATTACAATTCTAATCAAGATCATTAGATTAATTATAGATATTATCATATGCATATACAATTCTAAAATACCATAAAAAAATATGAGTAACAATTAAAAACCCTAAAACAAGGATTTTTTTTATTATTTTTATTTTTTTTTGGATTTAAAAATCGATCGTACCGGTCCATACCGACCGATTTTTTCGGTTAAATACCGTTTACCGGTATACCGGATTTCTTTTCACTTTTCGGCCGATACCGGTAAAATCACGATATACCGATCGTACCGACCGGTATGGACTACACTAATATTGGATACGTGCATCCGGGTCAATCTAGAGTCCGAAGGAATACGTGTTAATAAACTTAGACCACGCTTTATAGCTAATGATTAGTTACTGTTTAACTCTCTTGAACTTCCCATCACAATTTTTCTGTTAACTGACATGACTTTTATCATTTCTCTTTAATTCTTATATGTCCACAGTAATTTTAACATATCAGCATTTTTAAACAAATCTGTACTTGCTTTTCTTAGTTGTAATAGTTTTTATTCTGCTTCACTCTCCTTGTGTTTAAGTTTAGCTAGTTGGACAACTATACAACTAAAGTACTGTATACACTTGCTTTATTTGATACCTTACCATCACAATGCATGCCACAGTTTAAGAAATTGTTGGATTCGATGACCCTTGAAATGAACTTTATGTTCATAAGAACATGAACGACGGAAGTTTTTGTTGGAGTCGTTGACCCTTGCAAAATTTTAGATTCTTTTAGGATCTTGGGTATGCGGTATGGAACGCATGCTCAGAAGATCCTAATTGACTTCACAGCGGACCTTGTGGATCTCTGAGTACTATGGTATGAGACATATGCTCAGAGAATCCTAAACCTCGAATCAGTGAGATTTCTGTTCAGCAGAATCTCAATATCTGAAGTTGGTATTTTATAAGAGATGATTGTTACCAAATATCGTAATTCATATCACCTGTTGGTATCGATAAATATCAGAAATGATATTAAAAATTGTAAAGCAGTTTGAGGGATTTGATGACCCTCGAATAAGAGCTATCTCTATATGCCTATACAACATTTGGGAAAAATATCAATTGATATTTGCTTGGTAAAATCGATTACATTTGCTTGGTAAAATTATATTGGTACGAAAAATTGGTAATATTGGTTCCTCAAATGGCGTATCGGGAAGTTGTAGCCTTCCAATTGGCCAAAGCCCGATCAGTTGGAAGCAAAAAATTTCTGGTCCATCACATGTCAAAATCATCGCAAATTTTTTAAAAGTCTCGTTAATAACGAAAAATGATAAATATTTGTGTACTCTTCTTTTCTTTGATAAAAATCGAAAAGAAAATTTTGAGCCGCGCCTACAAAAATATTACTCTTCTCTTCAAGGGTGGAAATCCAAACTCCTATCTCAAGCAGGTAGAACGGTTCTCATTCAATCTATCTTACAATCATACCCTACATACCATATGCAATGCCTTGCTCTCCCAAAGTCAACACTTGATAATCTTGATCGAATTCAGAGGGATTTCTGGTAGAATAAAAATAATTCAAAAATCAAACAAGGTTATATAAAAGCCTGAAAGAACATATATAAACCAAAATCTCAAGGGGGATTAGGTAATAAAAATCTGCACCAATTTAATATTGCACTCCTAACGAAGCTAGCTAGTAGCCTTATCCTGGAACAAAATCAACTTTGGACACAACTTTTAAAAGCAAAATATTTCTCAAATTCCCATCTTCTCGTAGCATCCATGAAATATAAATTATCTTGGATTTGGACAAGTATCCAAAAAGTTCTGAAGCTTATCAAAGATAATTTCATCTAGCAAATCAGAGATGGGGAGTCCACCAAAATATGGGAAGATCCATAGATACCGGATTATCACATAACCCCTAGACCCTAGGAAAGAAGATCCAATCCCTCAATTGGTTAAGGAGCTTATCATAGATGAAGGAAAATGGGATTTTACAAAAATAGAAGAATTCATCCCATCCGAAGAAAATATTAAAATTCTTGCCATGACTCCTCTAATATCCTACCCAGATACAGTAAGATGGAAACATCATGAGTCGGCGCTTTCAGTGTTAAAAATGTGTACAATTTCCTAGTTAAACAATTACCGAACAAGAACATAAATTTTAAATGGGAAAAAATCTGGTCTACACAAGTTATTCCGAGAATAAGATTATTCATGTGGAAATTAGTAAGCAAGGCGCTCCTTATATCAAGCATACTAGCAACAAATATCCTCGATTTCCTCCCGAACTGCTCATTATGTAATCCCTAAACCAAACTCAGGAAACTGAAAAACATTTATTCCTAGAATGTCTTTTCTCAAGAGCAATATAGTTTTCTTTTTCCTTAATTTCAGTTACAACGGATAATTCTTCGGGAGCTATCAGTGATTGGGTAGAGAACTGGATTTCATCCAAAACTTACGTCTAGTGGTCAAGTAAAATTTCTACCATTCTGTGGTTCATATAGAAACATAGATGTTCAGTTATTTTTGAAAAAAATATCGCCTAACCCGATCTTTTTGATAGAACAAATTAAAAACCATCTTCAAGCTTTCACAGAGTGTTTATACAAACCAACTTCCTATTGACAAACCTCAACATCTTCTAATCCATCATGGAATCAATTAAAGTCGGATTGCATCTTATTTATTGACGCTTCTTTCAAAGAGGAAGATCTTTCAATAAGATATGCATTTGTATTATTTTCGGTAGAACAAGAAGAATTTCTCCATATTGCAGCAGGTTCGGGTTGGGATTCCTCAACTCTACATATGGAACCACAAACTCTATTCAAGACAAGCAGTTGGCTAAGCAAAAATATCCTTTCGACTGTTTCAATTGTAACAGATTGCAAACAACTTGCAGATTTAGTCAATAATAAAAGTATAAAGGCCTCTTGAGCAGCACCAAACTCCATCAACAAAGCAATACCAATTCCGAAAAAGCTTCACCAAGCCCTAATTCTCTATATAAACAGAAAATAGAACTCGGCGGCAGACAGAACAACAAAAGCTGCGAGGATTTAGAACATTCAAAACATGGCAACTCATTTACAAATACGAGTTCAAAAACCCTTTATAATTTCAAATGTATTTGATAAGCAAGAGATTGCGAACTTGATGTACCATTTGAGTTAAATTAAGAACCCCCATATAGGGGCTTATGGATTCATATAGGGGTTTTTCATGTGAGGACAAAATGGGGTTATTAGTTATCCAATTCAAAAAATCTCTATCCATTATATTTTTATAATGACTAAACTATCCCTATTTAATTACTAATGATTAATCTAATTAGTTAATAGATTAGACAAATAAAATAATATTATACTTAAAGAAATCAAATTAGATTTTTGTATGTTTTGTTTTGGTGGGAGGAAAAAAAAAAGGAAAAAAAGAGAATTTTTTTGGAGATTTTTGAAAAACCGTAGATATTGATTCACTCAACCAAAATGAGTGAATCTAGTGAGAAATTTAAGGTGGGTGAATCTTTATATGATATAGAAACCAAATTTTACATAACTCACGATGGAAATCATGATTTACCTAACCAAAGATTGATTTCTTTAGCTTTTCAGACCTGTTTACGGTTGGATTTTTCCCTTTGTAGCCAACCACAAGAATAATTTACGGTTAGGTGATGATGAATTTCTAACTGTAAAAAGCTCCTACAACTTTTTATTATTATTATTACGGTTGAGTTTTTGAAAAACCTAAACGTAAAATCTTCTAAATATTCAGTGACGGTTGGGTTTTTAAAAACTCCCAACCGAAACACCTTTAGAACTTGATTTTACGGTTGGGTTTTGAATTTTTAGTAAAAATTCAATCAATCAAACAATTCTCAAACACAAAAAAGAGAAATAAAACCTAAAATCTGTCGAAATAATCCTAACATAAAGCATGCGTTTTTATTGGGGAGTTTGAAATTGTCCATTGATTTTTTCTTGGATTTCTTGATTGGGTTGTCGATGATGTTTAATTTGTTGGTTGAGTTGTTATTGATGATGTTCAAGAGGAGAAGACGAATAGACTTTAATCAGAATAAGATTATGATTTAGTTATTATGTTTTAATTTTAAAGGAAGATAGTTTAGATATTTTACTAATACATAACCAACCATTTGGATACCTTCACTCCTAAAAAAAAATTCATTTGAAACCATAAGTTAAGTCTTTGTACGAGGCCCCAAATTTAATATATTGCCTATTTCGTCAAAAAAAATAAATAAAAATAAACTTTCCAATTTTCCCACCATAAGCAAGTAACATGCGACCCGTATCCATGACTCCAAGCCCGTTTTTCAAACACCAATTTGGGGATACATATCCATTTCATTTCAAAGCATCTCCAGTCTCCATAATCGAATCCCCTTTTCTCCTTAACCCTAAACAAGGGTTACTCTGTAAATCGCTTCTCCTTAACAAAAATGGGGAACTTTAATACGAGATCATGTTTGAAATCTTGTCTCGTTTACCAACTGAATCCGTTCTCGAATGCAAATTGGTATCAAAACCATGGAGAAATGTTGTTCAAAACATCCATCCTTTTCACAGATGCATTTGAATCATCTCAATGATCTTGATTCTGCTCATGATTCTGGTAAGTTGAGTTTCATATTGTATACAAAAGGGTATCACAAAGAACCGTTTTCCTATACTGGGTATGATGACAATTTAAACCAATTTTGTAGAACAACAAGGATCAATTTTAGACTTCCATTTCAAAAGTATCACATTCTTGGTTCCTGTAATGGTTTAGTCTGTTTCAATGCGATCTTAGATAATAAATCTGTGCTTTATGAACCTGCTTATATCTGTAATCCCATCACCAGAGAGTATATTGTGCTTCCAAAAATTGAAGGAAAAACCTTGTTAAGTGGATTTGGTTACAGTCCTTCAACCAATGAGTACAAAGTTGTTAGAATCTGTAGATGCAGGGGAGACCCATGTTACGGAATTACTCAGGTAAACACTCTTGCCAGTGGCATTGGATGGAGAAATGGTAGAAAGATGGACTATGATGTGAGATCTTTTATTCCATTTGGTGTTTTTGCAAATGGAGCTATTCATTGGGTGGACGGCAAAGGAACCATTGCTGCCTTTGATTTGATCGATGAAGAGTTTCGAGAACTTCCATCACTACCACCACCTGCTATTGTTGAACTACATGTTTTAGGCGATTTCTTATGTGCACGTTATTACCATAGTGAAGGATATGATATATGGGTTTTAAAGAAAAATAAAAGTAATCATGATGTGATTTGGAGTAAAGAATTTAGTAATATCCATGAGACACCAATCAACTTTACAAAATCTGGTGGGCTTTTATGCTACGATTATCGTCATAAAAATTATTATCGATATGCTCCAACAGCTTCATCTTCCAGAATGCTTGTGAATTTTGGAAATAATTTTATTGTTGGAGTCTCTCACAAGAACACCTTAGTGTCATTGAAAGCATTAGGAGAAGAAGATATGGAACTGTTGGACTCAGGTGAAAGAGCAAGATCTAGCGGGGAGATAGAAAGCAGTGATCGTTAGCCAGCGGAATGAAAGGAAGAAAAAGATTTCTAAATGCATATGAACTGGTATGTGTCATTCTGATTTTTTAGCTCACAGAATTTAGAGAACAATGAATCTTTACTGAACATAACTCAGTTGGGAATTTTAATTAAACTTAACTTTAGATACAAATATTTTGTTTACAAAATAATATTGAAGTATATGCAGGAAAAATCACGCAAACTGATAGCTTTCTCAGTGGTTCTTGGATACATAATATTTTGTTGCTACTTCTTAGCATCACTTTTTAGAATGCAGTCATTTTGAGATTAGTGCGTGATTTTAAGTTGCTGAATCGGATGAGTAGAATAAAAATGATTATATACCAAAGCAGCTGTATTAATTGGAAAAGGTATTTTTTTCCCATTTATCAGTGAATGCCATAAGATAAGAATAACAAACACTAGCTGGCAGAGCCTTGTCATTGTATGTAAAGGGGGTGATGTATTTGGAGAAAGACTGAAGATTCGCGTACGCAAACAGAATTGAATAAGTAGATGCAGGAAAAAATTGTAAAAGTAGCATTTACAGTTGGACTATGGAATCTATTTGGTTCCCAGTCATGCTAGGCTACTGAATTTAGCCAAGTACTTGTTTGTAATCAATTATCAACAAATATACATTTCCTATTTGAAGTTTGAACTACTCGTTTGGGATATGTTGTTGGTTTTTGTTGTTTCTGATCTTGTACTTTTGTTGGTGGAAGCCCATCATTAGTTTCCTATAACAATGCACTTGTAGGACCTCTAGATTGTATAGTCGACCTTGTGCTGAATTCACCTTTTTCCCGATTGTCCAAGTTTCAGTTATTTGCTAACATTCTTCCCATGCTTTTAAGTGTTTTTTGTGTGGTGTGTTAGTGTGTTGATTTACTAATTGTTATCACTCTATAGCTGTTGAAATTTTCCTTCCCTAGCTAAAACATTGATGGATGAGGATAATACTCCGTAATATTGCTTTTGTTTCAGTTTCAATTCCAAAGCTTAAAGCCTTAGTCTATCAACTTCGTCAATTTGCAGGATGCAGACAATCACTCCAAAGGTAATCAGAAGAATACATCACTTGCAGAATTGGTATTAGGGTCGGGGAGTCTGGTGCGTGTTAAGTAGAGGAACAGACAGTCTTTTGGAACTGCTTATGTTGCAGACGACAAAGAGATGACTAATGAATTTTTTGTAACGTAGTCAACCTTACTAGACTAAATCTTTCTTAGGCCTTCATGTTATGTATATGTAATTCGTGTCCCAAAACTACACTATTATCAGTTGAATTCATTAGATGTTTTGAGTAAAAATTTTGCAACTTCACTCCAACTTGATTATTTTCACCTACCTTTCTTTTATCTCTACTAGGCCACTTGCACACTCGTTGCGTGTGTCATTTCGAAATCATCATGAATAATCAACTATGGCGGGGAATCCACAAGCTATCGTATTTGTTAATTGTTACCTATACATGATTTTATTGTTAACAATGTCTGAGTAAACTTTGTGATTTCCATAATAAAATATATCAAGTGCATGTCATAATCTAAGCTAATTTTAGACTCGATTCATGCTACCTAACAGTCATTAAGTTTTGTTAATTGATCCCTTCATTATTAAGCCGGGGCAAGAATTCAACTACAAAAGCTAAAAGAAAAAGGGAAAGTAAAAAATAAAGTGAGACCTGAAATCTTAAGCTTATATATTCCCACTCTTTTCTTTCAATTCCTTGGTAAGCTTCTTAAGGCTCACTCCCTCACTCAATCTCCCTCAACCCATAGTAACTATGTCATTTTTTAGAAATCCTCAGTTGTTTTTAATTGGTCATTCTAGTTCCAAAAGAAAATATTTGTTCGCGATTTATGCCAAATTAAGTTAGAAGCGGTGGAAAATTTTGGGACGGTAAATTTTACTCATCATCTCTCTCTGGGCGATAACAAAATGAGCGATTTCGAGGCTTTCTTTGATTACTTATATACAAATAGTAACCAAAAGCTTATAAACTATCAAGGTCTGGTGATCCAGTGCTCTAAGTGTGCCAATAACGATGACGAATATTATACTTGGTTACCCCGAACAACAGATATGCTCATGAGGATCCTCGTGCTAAGGAGAAAGAATTAGCTCTAAAACTAGATGCCTGCATCGAAGAAGGGAATCGAGAGAAAGCTGAAAAACAAGCTCTTGAAAATGTAATTCGTGCTGAAAAACAAGCTCTTGAAAATGTAATTCGTGACTTGGAAACCAAAAATTCAACTCTACAGCAAACAATCTCTGATTTAAATGCAAGAAATTGTGCACTCGAAGGTGAAGTCGAAAGGGTAAAGAATGAGAAGAACGCTCTTATTAGTGATGTAGATGGTAAAAATACTGAGATATTAACTCTATCTAAGCAAATGATTATAGACTTCAAAGCAAAAAGTTTGACACTAGAAGGTGAAATCGAAAGGGCGAAAAATGAGCAGAGCAATTTATGCAAAGAAGATATGAGGGAAGCAAAACAACTAGAACTTCAAGAACTGAAAACAGAGGCAGGTGGCTGCTCGATTAATCCGAACCCACATTGGCGCCAAAAATGGATGTTAGCAAGTTAACTCAGTATTAGCATGAAACTGTCACAACTTTAGCCAACTAGCCTATAGACTATAGTAATAGTCTTATCTCTTTGTAGACACAAGGTTACTTATTTGTGCACCCCACAAGTACTGTCAAAAACCATGTAATAAACTTTGATATTGTCTCTCTTATGCTAATGTGTTGCTACAAAAAGGATTGCTCCATGGTAGTTGCCACTCTCATAGCATAAAAACTCAATGAAATAATCTGCGGTCCTTTGGTACTTAATGTTGCAGATGCCAGAGAAAAGTTGTAACTAGGACTCTCAGCGAATCTTAGAGCGTCCACAGTCGTTGGACTATAAGACGGACCAAACAATATATACTTTTTGGTCCGTCAAAAGCCAACCATAATGGAACGACCATAAACACTTTTTGGTCCGTTTTTCGCACTGTTTAGGATCATTTTTGGTATCTTTTTCGGACCAAAAGAAGTATAGTCGGGCGGGCATGTAGTGAACCGTCTGGGTAGTTAACCGTCTGGTGGCAAGCGTTCGTCTAGGATAACGCTTCAAAACACGGACGTTAACTAAAACTCCGCCCCATCAGGCGTTCATCCAAGTGAACACCCCATTAGGCGTAACACCGGACACACGCCTAAAATCAAGCGTTAGGTTAGAATAACCCTTGTATTAAGCGTTAGGCTGGATTAACGTCTGTGGTGGGCGTGCGCGTAAAACTGCGCCTATATATGGGCATTTGGCTAGATTAACGATTACTATTTTTATTTATTTACCATTGTGCCAAGCGTTTAAGTAGGATAACGCTTCGTTAATTCAAATTCTAATAGTTATATATAAGCTACAAGCCACATTAACGCTTAACTAATTCAAATTAGTTCAAACTAGATTAATTCAAATTCAAATTCAAATTCAAACTAAATTAACGTTTACTAATTACATGCCATGAGTCCTGAAATGTTAATTTAAACATAATTAAATGTTAAATTTAAATATAATTCATCAGGCGTTCATCCAGCCCTCCGTCTGGTGAGACGGGTGTTCGGCTAGGGAAGCGCCTGATGCTTCAAGCGGATGTCTAAACATGTGCCCGTCTCAGCTGAAACACGTACCAGTTGCACATGTTAGAAAAATGACAGGTGTATGGCTATGAAACCGCCCCATCAGGCGTTCGTCTAAGAAAATGTCCGTCTCTGGGGAGTGCGTGTATGAGTCCGTCTATCATCAGGCGTAATTTTCGTTACCGTCTCACATCAAGCGTTCAACCAAATGTCCGCCTCGCGCAAGCATTATACTAGACAACCACCCGTCTCAACAAACGTATACCCAGACGTCCGTCCAACAACAAACGTTATCATAAACAACCGTCCGATCATTTTTAATGGTGAACCCGTAGTGTTTAATCCGGATCAAAGAGTAAAATTTTTACTCTTTGATCTTTGGGTTTGGTCTCATGACTGTGAACGCCCTTACAGGACCAAAACCCTTCATGTGAACCAGTAGGTGTGTCGAATTCTGAATTTTTTGCAGCTTGATTACTTTCTTCTCTTGACTTTCTTTTAACTCTATAGAAATGAGCATAAGAAAACCTGGTCAAGATTGTTTGACTAGCCAGATGAGGATTGGGAATGATGATTCTGTCATAAAACTGGACCAGTGTTCAATGTTTTAGATCTAAAAGTGGGCATAAATAACAAAATCAAATATCCGAAACAACCCTCAAGCTACAAATCATAAAGAGAGAAGAAATCAAAGATAAAAGAGTTACCTACACAAATTCCATTAAAATCTTGAACCAAGATGACACCAACACTTAAAAAACTCTGAAATCTAAAACACTATTTTTACATTCACATCTCATAACATAAAAAAAAAACTCAATGAAAGAACACATTATGACAGGTAGTAGATCAGATCATCATCAACACTGATAAATTATGATGATATTATTAGTTATCTTGAGGGTGTTCAAAGTTGGGATCTTTCTCATCCAAAACCAATCGTTGAGTGAAATCATCACCATTACCTGACCATGTAAACTTCCCACCATACCCACCTTTCTTTGGTGTGCCATCCACTCCTGACCCTGATTTCCTGTCTTTCTTTCCTTCAACCAAATGAGATGATTTCCCACTCTTCTCACTTCCTTGCTTCATATCTCTAAAACTCACACTCACTTCAATGATTTGGTTATGAATATATTGTGATATTTGTGTGTCAATCTCAATGTGTATAAATAGTGTTTTGCAGGTTTGAGTGAGTCAATAAGTTTAGCTGAATGAGATGGTTTTACGTGTTTTCTTGCCATTGGTGAAGTACATTGGAGCTGATCCTGTACTGTACTGTGTTGGGATACTTTATTTATGTTGAGATTTTGAGGTAAATGGATAAGAATGGATGGGTATCGTGTCAAAAAAATGCAGGATAAGTTAATATGATTGAGGGGACAAGGAAGATAAGTTGTACACTGTTTATACTTTTAAACGATTGTGAGATTGGAAGATAAGATGAGTTTTGGGCCGTCATGCGTTTATTCTTATGTAACGTGCAAGATGGGAAACTTGTCTCCAAGGTTGTTTCTGTGTGCTACACAACGAATGGGTTTAGCATGTGGGTGTGGTACGTTGGGCACAAGATTTGTACTTTTAGGTCTTTCAAGATTTATGTTATGAGCAGGAATGAAAATGTTTGTGATTTGGATTAGGGCGCACCACGTGTTAGACCGTCCGAAGTCATCCCATGGTTTCCCGTAACAAGGGATGGATCCAGGATTTGTTTTTGGGTAAGGTTGCATTGTCACTAATTTACAAAAGCCGTTAAAGGATGCGGTGAATTTTTTGAAAGCGGTTAAAGGCTACGGTGAATTTTTTGAACAAATCGTTTAATGAGTAGATAATTATAGTCTATAAATTGAATACTAACTAAGTGTCTTGCTTTTTATTAGTAGGATTATGTGGTTGTAGATTAATTAGTGTACCAGCATTGTTATTTTTGTCAGAATTATTTTTTTCACAAGTATAAGTTCAAAACTAAAGTTTTTTCACAAACGAATGGTGGCAACAGCGCGGAAAACTAATTGATTACACACGTATATAAATTTTAATAAGCTATCATCATTTTATATGGACTAAATAAGTCTTTATATTACATTGTTGGGCTAACATTAATTTAGTCTTGGGCTAAAAATAAAAATTAGAATGAACTGAAACTTCTCATCATGGAGATGAGTAACATCTCCATCTCATTAGCTCCTTCTCTTCCCCCAACAGCTATTAGTATTATCTTCCAAACCAAACATTCACTATCGGAACTACAAAGGATGACAGATCTGTCACTACTATCCTATCCAACTTGTACGCTTGTTAACCATGATATACCATGTGTGCGCTTGTTGCAGTGGTATCTCTCCATTATTTAGTTCCCAATATAAATACAAGAATGTTAAATTGCTTGTGAGAGGTACGGAAAACACTTACCAACTTGTACTCGTTTGCTAAAGAATCGAAACCAAATCCGTGACAGATGGTGCTAGCATGAAAGATAGGTTCCCCTAAGATGGATGGATGGATGCATGATATGGAAAAAATCACCCCTGTTTGGTTGCAAAATCGTGTAAGAAGTTCCAAAACGTATCACATTTTCCTTACAAGAAAAACTATTACAGTAACCAACCCGTTTTTTTTTTTGAAAAAGAGGAAAACCTCCGATAATATATTGATTTAACTGATTTCCAGGAAACTGCAAATCATTGACTGTTACAAGGTTAATACAATTCTGAATGTAAGGATTGTTTAAAATGTTTACAAGGTTTTCACTTGTCCAGTTCATTTCAATTGCTTTTTGATTGAGTTTTTGGATATATCTGCCTAATTTTTTTTATCTTATATCTAGAAATTAACTTAAAAGCATTTACTAGGAAATTAACATCATTTGTATTCTGGTTGTCCATGTTATCGTTGATTTGATTTCTCTGGGATTTGGCTTTGACATATCTTCCCATCAGAAGCTGGAGAATTTGGTTTGAGTCGCTTTGGAAGGTAATTATATGTCCACTCTTTTCAGTTGCCCATCGGAAGGCTGCCTCTACTCCTTTTTCTTCTAATTGTTCTCTTGTGCTGCAATCTGCATGTAAGCCTCTAGCTTCAACTGTTGTCCCTGTATAATCAGTAAGCGTGAGACCAATTCATGAAGTTTGAATAGGGGTATTCATAGACAGCGCAATACTTATTGTTCTTGTCATGAAAGTTAAGTTGTTATCTAAATCTGTATTAGAAATTTGCACTACTTCATTTTGTTTTGAATCATAGTACAGAGTTTGCATTAGATTGTATGTTGGACTCTGGATAGTCCTGAATCTATTTATGAATCTTACTGTTTGGTCTGCCGTATTTATGCTTTTTTGTTCTATTTTTGGGAAGACTTCCTCGTATCTTGTCTTCCAAATGTGCCACGTAATTAGACTACATAATTTTGGTCATCCTAGAATATATTTGTTCTTATTTTTTGTATCAAACCAACTGTTAAGCCAATCATGGAATTCATTTACATTTATTCCTGTATTATTCATATCATAATTAAGATAAGACCATACTTGTTTTGCAAAGGAATAATTAAGAAAGAGATGAGTAAGAGTTTCTTCACCTGAGTTGCATAGTTTACATGTAGAGTCTATGTTGGATAATATTGCTGCAATTCTCATTCCAGAGGGGAGAATAGAATGGGCCGCTTTCCAAATAAAAAGTTTAATGGTAGGGGTGGAATTAGATTTCATATCTTATCCCATTTCCTATTTTCATTATTATTACTATTTAGAAAAATATATAGAGATTTAACTGTGAACTTACCTTTAGCATTTAGATTCCAGTCCACATAATCTTCCTGATCCTGCGTAGGTATGTTAATTTTTCTTATTTTTTCTAATGTGTTTCGATCAAAATATACCTGAAGTTTTGCAATATCCGAGCTTTTATCTTTTTGATTAGTTGATTCACTTTACTAAGATTTTCTTTCCCCAAATTTGGTTTAGGAGTAGGGATTATAATCTCTGGAATCCATGGATCTTCCTAAATGTCGATGGTTTTCCCGTTACCCATAGTCCAACCAGTTCACCATGCGTTTCCAGGATAAAAGAACCAACTAAACGTATGAAGGGTAAAATATCGCCATCACGGCCTCCGGTAGGAAATTCAAACAAAAGACTGGAATGAAGTACCATGAATCACACTCCTAGCATTATTTAAAAGAGTAAAGATAAAATTTGGGATTTTTTTGAGACTGGAGAAAGTGAGCATCAGTTAAACGTTTATCAGTATATACCGATTCATACCAGTTTTGGAGACTGCACCAAAACGGAGCAGTGACTTAACGGAAACCCTGGTTAATATTTCTTCCATAATCAAATCTGGATGAAGGTCCTCCTTTTTTCTATATTCTCTTTTCTTCTTCATCAGTGTTGGTGCAGTACTAAATAGAAACCGTACAAGAACGGTAAAAAGCTCAAAAAGGAATAAGCTTGAAATAAGAATTTACTTGTGAATCGTATATTAGAAAATCAAGTGAATCTTTGGATATCTAGATATGATTCAAGAAATCATGCATATCTAGATATGAGTTAATTGGATATCTTGCCAGCATAATGAGAATCAAGGTCACAATATATCTAGAAAGAATATTTGGCATTGACTCTCAAATTAATCCAAGATTCTCAATATCTCATGTGGCATATCTTTCTAACTAATGCATTGTATCCTACTGTATATATTCATTACTTCCTGTATTCCTTCAACAAGGTTGTAAAACGAATTCTTCCATAGTGTGCAATAAACTCTTTTATGGTATCAGAGCTTCTTCTCTAACGAGTTTTTTTTTTCACCATTAAAACCATGTCTTCCGCATCCTCTGAGCAAACACCAAATTTCATTATAAACACCCAATCCTCCTCTGGCTCAGACAAACCGTTAATAGCTCTCAATATCACTGCACAAATTAATGAAAAACTAACACCTTCCACCTTTCCTCAATGGCGAGCCCAGTTTGAGGCATTACTTATTGGCTATGATCTTCTTGATTATGTCAAAGGAAAATTTCCATGCCCCTCCTCAGATGGTACCCCTACCCAAGAGCTGTGCAAAACCCACTGGGTTCGACAAGACAAACTTATCTTTAGTGCAATTCTACCCTCAACGTCTCCATCAATCACTCCTCTCATAGCTACAGCTAAAGCACCCCATGATGCTTGGAAAAAACTTACCAATCTCTATGCTAGCCGATCAAGAACTCGTGCCATGCAGTTAAAGGAAGAACTTACCTTGATTCAGCGTCAAAATAGGATTGTCTCAGAGTACCTTCATGCTGTGAAGAATCTAGTTGATGAACTAGCTACCATAGATCAATCTATTTCTGATGATGATTTAACTCTTTATGTGATAAATGGTCTAGGCACAGACTACAGGGAAACCGTAGCACATATACGTGCACGAGAGAAATCTTTAACATTTGAAGAGATACATGAACTGTTAGTTGGTCATGAAACTTACCTCAGACGACTTGAAACGGCAACACACAACTTGGTTGCATCTGCAAATTACACTAGAACAAGTCAGCAGCGCTACAGGCATCCTGATCCCTCCAGACGTTTTTCAGGTATACATCCAAGGCAAGTCAGAAACTCAAGCCCTTCTCCAGGCAGACATTCAAACAACGTCCAACGTGATGGACGTCGCTACACATCAAACACTGGCAGATACAACAATTCCAACAGGTGTTATCATCCAAGATGTCAATTGTGTGACCAGGACGGTCACACGGCCAAGACATGCTCAAAACTTCACTTCCAAAATGCTTCAATTAATTGTGTTGTAACTTCTGGAGCAAAAGAAAAAACTGGCTACTTGATTCAGCCGCTTCTCACAACATCACGGGTGATCTCTCCAATCTATCCATGCACTCTGAATATGATGGAACTGATGAAGTGATTCTTGGTGATGGCTCAGGTTTGGCTGTCTCACACATAGGTTCTTTGGCCTTAAATACTCCACATCAAAAATTTATATTAAATGACACCCTTTATGTCCCAAATCTCTGCAAAAATCTCATCTCTGTGCATCATCTTACTAAACAAACGATGTATTTGTTGAATTTCATCCTTTTCATTTTTTTTGTGAAGGACAAGAGCACGGGGGCGATATTACTAAAAGGAGCATGTAACAACGGCATATACATCTTTCCAGAGTCAGTACAGGCGTCACCCAAGGCTGCATATATGCATGAAAGAATGTCAACGGATGGATGGCACAAACGTATTGGACATCCCTCTTCTAAAATTGTCAAACATCTTATTAAGAAATTTTCTTAACCTATTTCTTCTCAGAATAATCTGTCTGAATTATGTCAGTCTTGTTCTATTAATAAAACACATCAACAATGTTTCCGTACTACAAGTCTTTGTAGTCATGAACCTCTTGAACTCATTTACACAGATGTATGGGGACCGGCCAGCTACACTGGGATTGAGGGCTCCCGATATTATCTTCTTCTTGTTGATCACAATACGAAATACATCTGGTTTTATCCCATGACTAGCAAATCTAATGTCTCTTTAATCTTTCCACAATTCAAACGTATTGTTGAAAATCGCTTCCGAAAATCCATCAAAACTCTGTATTATGACAGTGGAGGAGAATTTCTAGCCTTAAGATCATATATGTCTCTTAATGGTATCACCCACTTCACCACGGTTCCTCACACACCACAATAAAATGGTGTCTCTGAACGGCGTCATCGTCACATTGTTGAAACAGGTCTTACTCTTATTCATGATGCTCATTTGGATTTCTTTTATTATCCACATGCCTTTCAAACAGCTGCTTACCTCATTAATCGTCAACCAACACCCATTCTGCACAACAAATCTCCTTACGAAGCTCTCTTTGGTCAAATTCTGAATTATTCCAAGCTAAAAAAATTTGGGTGCATTTGTTATCCACTCACAAAGCCATACAACTCAAATAAAATGCAACCCAAATCCAAAATATGTATCTTTCTGGGATACTCTCTAACTCAAAATGGCTAAAAATGCTTAGAACCTCATACAAAGAGAATGTATATCTCAAGGCATGTGTTTTTTGATGAACATAGGTCTTTCTTTCCGTCCTCTCTTGTATCTAGTAAGTCCTCTAAACAATCTCCAACAGAAAACCTTCAACCTCTACACTTCCACAATGAAACCATGGTTCCATCCATCCAATAATCCCAAGAAACAACACCAGTATTGACTACGGTAAGGTCACCTGCTGCTGTCACATCCTTCTCAGATAACACTTCCCCCTATAACTCTTTAATTCCTAACATTGTACAAGATGCAGCTCCCTACTTGAGTCAACTGCCAAGCCTACCAGACGCACCTGCTGCTGAACGGGCATCAGCGTCACATGTTCCTTCCACAAATGAGCAACGTCCAGGCAGTACAGCAGCGCTACTTGAAGTTTCTGTCCCTGATCCAACTGCATCAGCGTCTCCTGTTCCTAATACAAGTATACATACAGGCATTTCAGAGAGTCCACAGACATGCAGGACATTACCGTGTGTACAGACAGGCAGGAAAGAGTGTGTAGAGGCAGTCCGAGCATCAACGTCTTATATAGCCCATGTTTCTGATCCAAATGTGTGCACAAGCGATACTTCTCCGACTCAAACCAACGATCAAGAATTGGATAGTCTCCATCGTACTCATAATATGACAACAAGAGCAATGAATCAAATTTTCAAACCCAAACAGATTCATACAGCTTCCAAACACCCTCTACCTCAAACGATTGAACCAACAAGTGTGCGTCAAGCCTTAGCCGATCATCGCTAGCGTAAGGCCATGTATGCTGAACTCACGGCTCTGCTGCAATACAGCACTTGGGAACTTGTTCTACTCCCGGCTGGATGCATACCAGTAGGGTGTCGATGGATTTTTCGGGTTAAAAGAAAGGCTGATGGTTCAATAGATAAATTCAAAGCCAGACTTGTGGCAAAAGGCTATAATCAACGTCCGGGTATCGACTATACAGAGACGTTCTGTCCAATTGTGAAAACAGCTACAATTAGAGCTGTATTGTCCATTATAACAATGAATGGATGAGAGTTGCGGCAAATGGATGTCAACAATGCCTTTCTAAATGGTGATTTAACGGAAACTGTCTATATGGTACAGCCGCTTGGCTTCAAAGACTCGTCAAGACCACACCATGTGTGTCGACTAAAGAAAGCCACTTATGGTCTAAAACAAGCACCAAGAGCGTGGTATACAGCACTCAAATCTGCTATACTTCAACTGGGTTTTCAAAACTCCAAGGCAGACTCTTCACTGTTTGTCTATCACAGGGATATTACTCATTGCTACCTCCTAGTCTATGTGGATGATCTCATTATCACGGGCAACAACTATGACTTTGTAACAGCTACCATCAAGCAGTTGGGTGACATGTTCTCACTCAAAGATATGGGTACTCTTCATTTCTTTCTTGGTATTGAAGTTATACCAACCAAGGCAGGCATACTTCTATCTCAACATAAGTATATCAGAGAACTTTTGGATACTACAAGCATGAGTGAAGCTAAAGATGTCTTAACACCCCTCTCTACATCACAAACTCTTCAGCTAATGGACGGTACAACAGAAGTGGACTGTTGAACAATCCGTAGACTAATTGGTAGCCTACAATATCTCACTTTGACTCATCCGGATATTGCCTTTGCTGTGAACAAGCTCTCACAATTCATGCATAAGCCAACTACTAATCACTGGTTAGCGTGCAAGCGGTTACTTCGTTACCTGAAACAGACCATCTTTCATGGGATTCAGATTCACAAAGAGGGAACATCCACACTTCGGACATATACAGATGCAGATTGAGATGGCAATTTAGATGATCGTACATCCACCTCTGCCTACATCAGCTTTCTAGGCTCAAACCCAATCTCCTGGAGCTCCAAGAAACAACGAGTTGTTGCTAGATCATCCACAGAAGATGAATACAGAGCACTTGCCAATGCAGCGTCTGAGACAATGTGGATGTCAACGTTATTTTTAGAGCTTGGTATCTCTATTACAGGTTCTCCTCAACTGTTCTGCGACAACATTGGAGCCACACATCTAAGCTTCAATCCTGTCCATCATTCACGTATGAAGCATATTCAAATTGATCTATATTTCGTGATCTAGTTCAGAAAAGAAACCTTGAAGTCAGACATGTGCACATGGAAGATCAACTAGCTGATCTTCTTACAAAGCCGTTATCGAAGAAGCGTACTATCTTTCTACGCAACAAGATTGGCCTTGCCGATGGAACGTCAATCTTGCGAGGGCATATTAGAGAATCAAGTAAATCTTTGGATATCTAGATATGATTCAAGAAAATCATGCATATCTAGATATGAGTTAATTGGATATCTTGCCAACATAAAGAGAATCACAATATATCTAGATAGAATATTTCGCATTGACTCTCAAATCAATCCAATATTCTCAATATCTCATGTGGCATATCTTTATAACTAATGCATTGTATCCTGCTGTATATATTCATTACTTCTTGTATTCCTTCGACACGGTTGTAAGACGAATTCTTCCATTGTGTGCAATAAACTCTTTTATCGTAAACCAATCCTAACTAAGAAAACCAAAGACTCCAGACTGAAATGAGAGACTCTAATGAAAGTATTTTATGCCTGTTAATTCATTGGTGAAGAAACAATTCTGCTGCCAAGATGCTTCCTTCGTTTCCAATTCTTTTTTTATTTGATCAGCATTCCATCATATTCATGCTTCTTAAGATTTCTTCTACCAAACAACGATTTAATAGACACCCATTCTTCTAAAACTTCATCTAATCGACTGATTTGGCTCAATTTTGTTTTCGAAATTTTCAAGTTAAAAAAATAATAACTTCAGATCTCATCACATTGATCACATTAGAATGAGTTATACTTCAATTTGATATAAATAAAACAGTAGCAGTTCGCAAATTGTTGACACTGGGTTGGAGTTCAGTCAATTTGATGAAATTTCTAGATTGAAGAATGTCAAAGGTGGTAGCTTTTTCTGATAAACAAAAACGTGTTGGACAGAAGGAAAATGATGGAGAAAGAGGCTGAGGAGAGAGTTTTAAGAAAAAAATTGAAGAAAATATGAATTTGAATAATCATAAATTGTTATCTTTGTAAACACATCTCAAGATTATAATCTTAACAAAATTATGGAATTTAACTAAAAATCATCAAAATATTACAACTGAAAGAAGAAAAAGTATATATTTGTGATAATTTCTACTCAAGAATAGGAGGACTAATACTACAACTCATGAACCCATTTCTTTTATTCCCCAACAAAGATGAAAAAGAACCAGTACTCTTATTCGAACCTTTCTTTGATATCATCTTGGAACTATTATTTGTTGCAAAAGATTTACTATTATCCAATCCACATGCATAACTCTTGCATGATTTCATCATCATCTGCTTCTTCTTATACGGGTTCTCTCTTTTCGCAAGATCTTCTAATGTCTGCACATTAGATAACGAGGTAAAGGATTGTGACTTCCCTTGGAAATGCTTAGACAAACCTCTCTTCACAGGTAGTTCATTCATGAGCCCTGACAGTTCATATAACGGTCCTTTAGACAGTCGCGGCGACGTCGCCGCCGCGGCTTCGAACGACGAAGACGCGTCGTCTTGTAAATCCTCCGCGGAAGAATTTGTACCAAGTGAACCACTTGATGATGAATTTCCTTCAAAACAAGATGATGCTGAAGACATAGTCTCTTCAATCCCACCAAGTTCATCTTCACTACTACTATCAATGACACCCCACCGCTGCACGTCGGCGGCCACCATAGGAAACACGTCCACCGTTCGTGTAGACGATAAAAGATTAATGAAATTGCTTTGATTCTTAACCATCAATTCGCCCATTTTGATCTATGACTCAAGAAGATTGAAATTTTTTTGTGTGTGTTTTTGCTTTTGCTTTCCAACTAAGGTTGCTTCAAAAATACATGGGATAAGATTTTGTATATATAGTATATGGTTGGATGGTATCAGAGTCTTTTTAATAAATTAATAAGAAGATAAAGGCATACTAATGGTGGAGAACAAAAGTATTAAAAACCACAACAATGGTGATTAGTTTATGATTTAAGAGAGTATTTGTGGTTTATCTATGAGATGAGATTCGGCATTATCATCATTTTGAATGAGTTGTTGTTTTCATATAGTAGAGGATAAGGTTTTGAAAGAAGGGCATCCACATCCTATCCATCCAAGTCATCTTGCTTGGTTGGTTTGGTCACACTTAGAAAACTCTTTATTTTTACATTCTTCTTTCAAATGAGGGGGAAGAAGGAAGGAATGGTCGGTCAATGTAGTAGGGTCATTTTGAAGATCTTGTGGACAAGAGTTGGACGAGTTGTTAATGAGAACCTTATTTTGTCTAGAACTAGTTACTTCTAACTTGAACGTGTTCAATGCGATAAGAGCAACAAAACAATATATGCGAAAGAAGCTGGAATTTGCAAGTCTTTTAGAAGATTTTGCAGCCACAGTATGGCTCAATGTATCAAGGCAAAGTGAATAATGTACTTTATAATAATTTTTGAATCTAGACTGTAAATAATATTGATTAGTAAGTTCTTAGTATTTCAATAAAAACTCTGAAAATCTATCTCGTCAATTATAAAATAGTTTTATAGTTTATTTAAAATTGTTAAATCTGCCAAGGAGGCATACAATGATTCAAACAATATAACTGGTTATATACGTGCGTGTTCTAGGGTTTATGGTGAATTAGTTTACAGTTTTGATTCTACTACTATTCCTAAAAATGAGTGACGGTTCTTCATGATATTCATTGTGTATAGGCACTCCTCTTCTTTATTAAAAACACGCCATTTAATCATTATTTGTTCAATAATAACGAGGTGTGTATTTTGAGTTTGGACAATTTATTTATCTTTTTATTTTATATTTATATGATATACTTTTTCATCTAAATATGATTAGGTGCCTAATAGTTTATTTGGATACCAGAAATAAATATAAAAAATAAAATGTTTTTACTTTACAAATTAATTTTTAACTTTTCTACCATGCTATAAGTAAAAATCTGATGCACCCTACAATGACAAATCTGATGCACCTTATAATGACTCGTTTATCTTGTTCACATTCGATAGGATAGTCGCACCGTTACAGTTGGCCTTTAATAGTGGAGAATCATTTTGGGTCCCACATTGATTCTACACCTAAAAAGACCTAAAAAGTTGAACCTAATACCCAGAGCATGATCTTATAAAAGATTTCACAAATGATTTTGTTGGAACAGAATGGGACCAAAAATCCCAAAGTAGGATAAGAGTATGGTTGACTCAGAGAATTTATACCAAATAATCGCATTGATTGGCATTCAATACTTCCACCCCATTTTGTAGTTTTCTTATGTCTTTAATCTTTTCTCGTTCTTATCCATCCACTGCTCCATAATTTTTAAAAAAATATATATTTAACCATTTCACATTCTAAAAAAACTCGAATATTTGGAATGTTTTCTAATTCTTCTCATGTTACTGTATTTGAAGAAGATTTAGAGAAAGTTCCTTTAGATGTTGGCCAGTAAATTGGAACAAAGTTGGAACCGTATTTAGGTGGAATCAGTAAGAACTGGCACCCAAATTACAAATTTTTATTTTTATTTAGTTTAAAAGTTTTGCCTTCATTATTCTTTAATTCTTCAGAATTTACAAAGTTTTTTATGGTAGGTGAAGAATTAAGGATTGTATACGGATGATTGAAGAAGTCATTGTAGTCGGCAAATATAGATAAGGTTGTTGGTTTTATCCTGGACAAGTCTCTGATCTGCTGACATCATACTATTGTATTCTAATGAGTAAGAGATTGATGATGATGATGCACAAAATGTTCAAGTGACCTGAAAATATTGTACGGATATATTCTCAACCATTCAACTAATCAAATTTGGGTCCACGGCTTCAAAATTCAATACAGCATGTCCGTGGCGTGTCCAACACCTCGACACGTTTTGTTTATACAAGGACTGATTCTGCAAGGTGTGGCTAGGCTTAGATACACAAAATTTGAATGCCCAAAACTCAAATCAAATTTTAATCTCGTTAGAGCTTACACAATGGGGCAATCAAATCCCGGACTAAACTCAGACCAAATTCAAATTTGATTCTTGGTCCGTTTAAAATAGATCACAATGGTGCGTTAAATTTGAATTTAGGTCCACTTTTAACACTGTTTCGAATCATATTTGATCCGAGAGCTTGACCAAATACGAAGATGGTGGAGCGTTAACTTACCCATACGTCTCGTGCCAGACGTAACACTGGTTCTTCGTCTTGTACCAGGCGTTTACCTAGACGTACGTCTGAAGATTGACAGACGGCGGTCTAGGTGAACACCCCATTAGGCGGTTGTCTAGAACTACGTCTTCACTTGGACGTATTCTTAGACGTGCGTCTGAAGATTGACCAGGCGGTTGTCTAGGTAGACGACCAATCATGCGATTATCTAGGACTAAGCCTGAAGATTCACTAAACATTGTCTAGGTGAATGCCCCACCAGGCAGTTGTCTAGGACTACGCCTGATTAAAATTTACGCTCTACCCGTTGTATCCGGCGGAAAAAACCCAAATTCTTTTAGTCTTTACTCTTTGGGTCCAATCGCACCACCGTGACGCTCTTAGTCCATGTAATTTGCAAAGATTCTAACAGAATAAAATCTTATATTTGAAAATAAAAGACGAGATTTTTCAGGCTTCAGAGAGAATTGAGTGGCTATTGTTTATAAGTCGACACAATCAGGATTTTTTTTCCATAAACGGTGTATTCTAATCGTCTTCACCTTTCCTGAAACCTCTAAATAGAGAACGTCCGAATTATCAAATGTAAAAGGTAAAATTACTCTGCGCAGCATAGTAACATGTGAGTTTTTTCTTGGTTTCTCACACAAAAATAGTGACCCATCCCATTCAAAACGGCCCACAATATGTTGCTAACAAGTGATACATGGCTTTCAGAAAATAACCAACCACTTCTCTTAAAGGTTTATCATTATTGTAAATCTAAGGTTTAGAAGGTAAAAACATATTTGGTGAAATGGATATTGTAAGCGAAGGTTATACAAAAACCTACAATGCTATATATCTCCGGCTCCAATCCCCAACTTTTTCACCCAGAAAGGGTGAACCCAGTCAATAATCCTAAAGAGAATCTTATACATCTTGCTTTCGTAGTAAAATTTAAACTTCAAAACATTTTTTACAAACACTTATCTAATTGTCTGAGAAAATGACTGTCCCAACATTACTCCATCTTCTCAAAAATAGAATACAATCTACCTGCCAAAAAATAGTAGAATAAATATTCTGACAGCCTTTTCTCAGAGAATTACATAAATATTTCGTAAAGGCTTTCATCCAACAAAATTTGGACTTAAAAAAGCAAATAATTCATGTGCTATTTTAAAATGATCTACCTAATAGAACTATCCAATATTAGTCCAGTAAGAAATTCAAATTAACTTTAGATAATAACCACTATCTTATTTCATTTGTTCGTAAATTTAAGATAACAACCTCTTCATTCTTTCCTCTCTTCTCCCACAAAGATGTGTTTGATATATTTTCATTATCAAACTTCAAACTAGGAATCTCGAGAGTGGAGGAGAGAAGAGACGGCATCAAATTTGACCAACCAACCTTTACTCGGATTTACAGAAAGTAAAATAATAAATCTATTATATAAATACTAAGTTCAAATATGAATTGCATATCTAACCCAAGATAAAATAAATAAAATGGAATACCTATTATTGTACAAAATAACAGAACCAAAGTTACCAACAAACTAACATGCACACGAAAAAGAAAAATCCTTACCATCGGAATTTTTACTGTGAGAATAACCAAAATGATAAATGGCATCAATCCTACGAGGTTATTCTGTTTATTCTAATATGTGACATGTCGTTAACAATTCTACATTTACATTCTCAGTCGTCAACCAAACAATTTTACAGCCCAACTATGTTCCAACCAATGTATTGACTAAATGTTTTCTAGTCCTCTTTAGATAGTTCCATTACTAGCTACAAATTCACCAGTTCTCGAACAAGCACATGTACCTCCCACTAAGGAAAATTATGCACCTACTAGAAAAGGAATGGCAATAATTCTAGGAAAATTTTGCACCTACTTGAAAAGGAATGGCAATAATTTTCTAGACAACTAATCCACACCATGTAAACCAGAAAACTCACAATAAATCAGATTTGTAATACATAGAAACCCCTGTCTAGCCTTATATTTTCTATAAGATCAAAACTAACCAATTCAAAATAAACGAATGATTATCAGAAGAAAGACTAATGGTATCTAGTATACTCAATCATATGTTCCCAATTAATGCACCAATTCTATATCAATTCTAAATGTTTTCTAATAATCTATAAACCTCTGATTTTGTATGAAATCCTAATAGAGAATCAAATGAACTCATATTATCCAATAGCAAATTTGAATTATATAACAATACAAGAACAACACTAAGACAAATATAAGAAGAGGTTTAAAACTGTGGAGAAAGTACATAGCACGAAACTCAACTGCCGCCTTCCCCAATAAAGATGATGTAGCTGAGTATGAAGATTATTTATCTAAAACTTTCCAGAAAATAAATTTATAATCTACTTCCCAAAAACACTAAATAAAGTTGAAGGTTCCAGAAGACTAATGAAGCAAAAATTGATGTGATGCATCAATAAATTTTACAGATCTTTTCCCCAAGGATACCTGTACCCCTATCATAATTCCCCAACTGATGTATCCGTTCTTAATGTTTTAAATCTATAAACCTCTGATTTCCGGTATTCTTTTCCAAAGGGTTCCTAATGAAATCCGTTAAGAGAGTTGTTGAAAGAATACTAAGATCAAAATCAGGCTAAGGTTAGCAATGTGGAGAAAATGATTGTTGATCAAATCAATAGATTAATATGAAAATCAACTGCCCACCTTCACCAGTAAATCAATTTCGCAGAGAAATCTTTCGGATTTAAATCGCAAGAATTAAGCAAAATTCCGATACACACAGTCTCTGCTTTCCTATAAATAACTTTAAACCTAATTTCATTTCATTTCAAACAAAATCAAGTCAACAAATACTAATACTAACATAAAACTGAAATAGAGTTTTGATTAAAAAAAAATCAATTGTAAATAAAAATGCATATCTAAGGTATCTGAAGTGATCATATAAATTATAAATTATGAATTGCAAAAATAATAACCAAAAAGAAACTTACAATTATGTTTACAGCTTGACACCTTAAGCACCAATGTTACACAACCAAATTGCCGCAGAACTCCATCCGGAAAATTCTTCAAATCCTGCATTCCGGATAGAATGCTGCGCCAAGTTAAGTTATGTCCTAGAGATTCAAAATGAATAAATAAAAATCATCTGAATGGTGAACATATATAATGAAAGAAATCAGGAAAGGATTGGAAATGTGGAGAAAATGATTGTTGATTGAATCAATAGATTAGTATGAAACTCAACTGCCCACCTTCACCAATAAATCAATTTCGCAGAGAAATCTTTCGGATTTAAATCGCAAGAAATGAGCAAAATTCCGATACACACAATCTCTGCATTACATAGAACAGTTTTGATTCATTAAAATCAATAAAATAAAAATAAACTGAGAAAAATCTAGGATATGACTCTACCGCTCAGATCTAGGTCTAAATGGTTATTCCTCTACTGCTCAATTATAAATAAACTACTATAGAGATAAAAAATTAGGGTTTTACTTAATATACTAAAATACCCTTATTTTGAGTTTGTACACCCAGCACTTGGGTGGAAGAAACACCATTAGAATCTTTTGAGTTTCTTCAGAGTTCAGAGACTTCAGAGTATCTACTAGTTCCACTCTTTAACCCCCATTAGCAGCTGAATGGTTGTTGTTTTCGCCTCTACCTCTAAGGTCATTGGTGAGGTCCCATTGAAGCTCATCAGCATTGCTTATTGAATGAACCAAGTCCTTAGAGAAGATCAAAACATCAACTGATAAAAATGCTGGGTGGAAACAAAAAAATGATTTTGTCAATTATTACAAGATTAAAACATCAACAGATAGTAAAAAGATTATTTACAGGAATGAGTGATTATGTTTATGATTATGGATATGAAAGGAGGGATGATGAGTTTCAAAAAGAGAAAACACAGTTTATTCCTCGTGTGAATATACTGGAATTAAATTATGAATTGAAAAAATTGATTGAAACTGGACATATAAATGATGCAAGGAGAATGTTTGATAAATTGCCTCAAAGAGATGAGATTTCTTGGACTACTATGATTTCAGGTTACGTTAGAGCGTTGAATGTGACAGAAGCACTTACATTGTTTTCACTTATGTGGATTGATAGTAGTGTTCTTATTGATTCGTTTGTTCTTGCGATTGTACTGAAGGCGTGCGGGTGTAATTCGGAGTTGAATTATGGGAGATTGGTTCATGGATATTCTGTGAAAACTGGTTTTGTGAATTCTGTGTTTGTGGGGAGTGCACTTTTGGATATGTATGCAAAATGTGGTTGTATTGCTTTGGGTTGTAGAGTGTTTGAGGAGATGGCGGAACGGAATGTTGTTTCTTGGACTGCTATCATTTCGGCACTTGGTCGTGCTGGTTACAATAAGGAGTCATTAACATACTTTGTCGAAATGTGGAAATCTGATGTAGAATGTGATTCATATACATTTGCTAGTGCGGTGAAAGCTTGTGCAGATTCTAATGCTTTGAATTATGGTAGGGAGATTCACACGCAAGCGATAAAAGTGGGGGTTGATTCTACCTCATTTGTGGCAAATACACTGGCTGCAATGTATAATAAGTGTGGGAAATTGGAATACGGGTTGTGTTTGTTTGGGAGGATGAGAACACGCGATGTGGTTTCATGGACAACCACAATTGCCACTTATCTTCAATTGGGTCGAGAAGAGAAAGCAGTTCACACATTTTTACAGATGAGAGAGTCGGATATTAGTCCTAATGAATTCACTTTTGCAGCAGTAATCTCTTGCTGTGCAGGTCTTGCAAATATTGAATGGGGCAAACAGTTACATGCTCACAGTCTGTCTATGGGGTTTATGGACTCTTTGTCAGTTGCCAATGCCACCATGAAAATGTATTCAGAGTGTGGTAGCTTAGATTCAAGTTTAGTGGTGTTTCAAGAGATGTTAAGGAAGGATGTAGTTACTTGGAGTACGATAATTTCTGGGTATTCCCAGGGTGGCCAATGCGAAGAAGCTTTTCAGCTTTTATCATGGATGAGGAAAGAAGGAACAAAACCGAATGAGTTTACTCTTGCCAGTTTACTGAGTGTTTGCGGGAGTATGGCGATTGTTGAGCTAGGGAGACAAGTACATGCTCACATACTTTCCATTGGAATTGAACATGATGTAATGATAAATAGCGCTCTGGTTAATATGTATTCCAAGTGCGGGAGCATATCAGAAGCCTCACAGATCTTCAATGCTACAGCAAATCAAGATGTTGTTTCATGGACGGCAATGATTAACGGCTATGCTGAGCATGGCCATAGCAAACAAGCTATCAATCTGTTTGAGGAAGAATCAAAGATGGGCTTAAAACCAGATGATGTTACATTCATCGGCATTCTAAGTGCATGTAGCCATGCTGGACTTGTTGATCTAGGTTTCCACTACTTCAGATCCATGAGTAAGGTATACAAGATTAGTCCAGGGAAAGAACATTATGGGTGTATGATTGATCTCCTCTGTCGTGTTGGAAGGCTTAGCGAAGCTGAGGAAATGATTCTTAGCATGCCATTTAAGCAAGACGATGTTGTTTGGTCGACATTGTTAAGAGCGTGCATGGTTCATAGAGATGCAGAACGCGCGAAGAGGATAGTAAGATTCAGTTTTGAAATAGATCCGAACTGTGCAGGAACTCACATTACTTTTTGTAATATTTTGGCAGCAGATGGGCAGCAGAAGGAAGCTGCCAGTGTGAGGAAAACTATGAAATCGAAAAGGGTAGTAAAAGAACCAGCATGGTCAATGGTTCGGGTTAACAAAGACCAGTTTTCTACATTTGTAGCTGGTGATAGATCACATTCACAGGGTGAGGAAATATACTCCATGTTAGATTTGGTACGAGTTGTGTCAAGATTGGAAGAAATGACTGATAATAGCACCACACTTGCAGAAATGGGTTCTTAATTGTAAATCTATTGTATCGGTTCGACAGTGTAACAAGAAACTATTGTATTGGTTCGCCAATCTAAGACCTTTCTGATTTAAGAGTAGATCTCCATCTTGAAATGTTCCACTAGCAGTTCTGGAAAAACACCACACAAAAATTATACAAAAAATGTCAAAAAAATTTAGTGAAAATGAAAGCTTTTAACAACTTACAAGAAGTTGGTAACATGAGTTTCTTGAGCAGGAACAGAGAGTTTGAGCTGCATCATACTCATGGGTTTTTTGCCCTTCATTGTTTCTTTGTTTTCTCTTCTCCTTGGGATATGGCGGATTTTTTTGTGTGTGAAATGTGAATACTCTGCCTGAGAGAGAGTTGGGAGAGAACTCGAATTGTCAGGACCGCAAGTGGAATTTGCTTTTTGTTTGTTTTTCTTTGCCTTTTTCTTTGTGCTTTTGAGGGGTATTTTTGGTAATTGGGAAAGGGTTTAAACTTAGTAGCATTACCAACAGACAGCATACCCTGAGTCCTGACCATCTATGTATTCTGCAGTAGCACCAGTACCAATTTGTTGCTACTATGCCTAGATCAAACCACATCTTCAAAAGGGTTCTACGATTAATACAACATAAAAAAAAATCTGATAAAAAGATTGAATTTTAATGTAATCTGGTTGACTTACAACTTGATAAGAATTAAAAGGAACTAGAAAAGAAATGAAACAATAATGGTGATTCCTATCAAACAAAACGCTGCAAATCTGAAATACTATAACAACTGACTAACTCAGGGCATCAAAATTCATCGTCATCTCTTTACCAAGCACTTCCTCCTCTTTTCCCTCCACTTTCCCTTCTTTCTTCTGCTCAGTCGCACCACCATTGTAAGATATAACTGATACAGCGTACCAAAGAGAGTTTCTCCCTTGAGAAAGAAGAAGTCGAATCCTGGCATCTGCATCATCATCAGCACCAACAGAACCTAAGATGTTTCTAATATCTTCAGCACTTGGCGCTTGGTTACCTCCCAACACTGCTAGTAGCATTATTCTTTGAAACCGTTTACAAAAAATACACAAGAAAGACTCTTCTACAAGAAAGCTATCGCTATTCAAGTATGCGAATTAAGACTCGAGAGGTTGCAGAGCAAACCAAAACACCCATAACCAATTATGTCAAGATATGAAGGTGAGAAGAAGTAAGTAATCTAATGACTTCAAAAATTTTGGTACGGCAGAACTCAGGAGAAAGCAGTAAACAAATCCAACTTTAATTAACTTCCTCGATTTTGGGTTCAGCACTGGCGCCACCCTGCCCCAGCACTGGTACCGCCCTGCCGAGCACTGCCACCGCCCTGCCTAGTTATGATCGTGTTGCATACATTCTTTAACTTCTTCAGCTTGTCGTTGATACCTTTTGTGTCACCAACTTCATCGCTACCCAACCACACTCAATGGCAATTTTGACTGCATACTCCACCTTTTTCTTATCGCTTGGTGCTAGTTTCCATCCATATTTTCTAATTTTGTTCTTCAACCTGCCTGCCTAATGTTTGAAGGATTCATAGCCTCCACCTTCTTGCGGTGTTCTTCATCTTCTGATTTGTATTTCTCTGTCTCTTGGACTAATCTCTGAATCTCATCCGTTGACAACCTCCCCTTTTGAATTGCAATCGCCAATCAGATTTTTGTTCCCTGATTTTTTGTCCTCAGCTAACACATTCAATACACCGTCTGCATCCATATCAAAGCTTACTGACAAACTGGGAACACCACGAGGTGCTGGTGGAATTCCATCTGACACAAACAGACCCAATAAGTTATTGTCAATATATTTAGTTCTCTGACCCTCATACACCTGAAACATCACACTCGATTGATTTTCCTCGCTGGTAGTGTAAACCTTTTCCTTACTGGTGGGAATGATGGTGTTCCTTGGGATCAACACATTCATAACACCTCCATGTGTTTGAATACCAATAGAAAGAGGTGTTACATCCACCAACACCAAGTTCCGCAACTGCTCATCATCCACACCACTTAAAATAGCAGCTTGCACTGCAGCACCATAAGCTACAGGCTCGTCCGGGTTGATGCTCTTGCAGAGTTCCTTCGCATCAAAGAATTCCTGCAATAAAGACTGAACCTTTGGAATTCTTGAGCAACCTCCAACAAGCAAAATTTGGTGAATGCTGCTCTTGTTCATCTTAGCTTCCCTCAAACACCTCTTAGCAGGTTTCAAACATTTCTCGAACAAATCCATGTTCAACTCCTCAAATCTGGCACGAGTAATGGGTGTTTGAAAATTCTATTCCTTTATGCAAAGAATCAATATCAATGGTTGTATGGGTAGTAGTTGAGAGGATCCTCTTTGCCCTCTCACATGCTGTTCTCAACCTCCTAAGTGCATTTGGGTCACCCCTAATGTCTCTCCTGTGCTTTGTGTTGAACTCCTGGATAAAGTGATTTATCATCCTGTTATCAGAATCCTCACCTCCTAGATGGGCATTTCCTGCTATAGCCTTGACTCTAAAGATACACTCATCAATGGTGATTAACGAAACATCAAAAGTACCACCACCAAGATCAAAGATAAGAACGTTCTTTGCACCAACACTGGTTGCCTTTCTATGAAGACCATAAGCAAGTCCAGCTGCCGTCGGTTCATTAATGATACGCATTACATTAAGGCCAGAAATTTTACCAGCATCTATAGTAGCCTCATGTTGAGAATCATTGAAGTAAGCAGGGATTGTAACAACAGCATTCTTAACACTTGAACCAAGATGAGCTTCAGCAGTTTGTAGCATCTTACTAAGAACCATGGCTGAGATTTCCTCAGGTGAAAACTGTACATCCTCACCCTTGTATTTGACTCGAATCATGGGTTTCTCATCTTTGCCAGGAATGACTTGGAAGGGTCATAGCTGCATATCACTTTGAACATAAGTATCATTGATTTTTCTACCAATTAAGCGTTTCACATGTACAAAACATTAAACAGCATATTCAGAAGAAAAAAACTTGAGATGCTAACTCCAAGAACGACGAGCTCATGTTATCATTATTCTAATGAAGCAATCTTAATATTTACAATATTAACTTGCAATCAAGAGAACTATAAAATTGTTAACCAAACCCATGAGATTTCAATATACAATATTAGAAAGTCAGGCACTCTCCCTAAACCAGATCAAGTTAGTGTGAAAAAAATAGTAAGAAAAAAGATACACACACATATATCACCAACAAGGGGGTGGTTCAGACGGCTCAGCAGTCAACCACAATTATTGAGGAGCATAACTAGACTTAGATGCTACACTAAACAAATCCTCAAGGTTGATGCATTTGATATGATCATGAAACTAGCCGTAGGAACATAATGCAAAATCGACAAACTTACTAGCTACAATTAGACACTTGAAATATGTAGGATACTGTACAATTTGTATAATCACCAACATAGTCATGGAATTCAGATACAGAATTTAGAAATATACTTTGATGTAAAAGCATCAGAAAGCTTACCAAAAATGGAGTTGATAGGATTCATAGCAACTTGATTTTTTGCAGCATCACCAATTAAACGTTCAGAATCAGTAAAAGCAACATGCGATGGAGTGGTTCGATTTCCTTGATCATTGGTAATAATCTCAACCCGGCCATCTTACCATACTGCTACACATGAATATGTAGTCCCTAAATCTATTCCTATTGCTGCTTCACCTTTATTTTCAGCCATCATAATAGTACAAGTTAAATAAAAACACAAACTCAACATAGAAGAAAAATCACACTTGAAACTAGACAAGATGATTCGGTTTAGCTTATACAGTTTAGGCTAGTCTTGTTATGTCTGTGTCTGAATTCACTTAAACATCCAAATCTAGCTTCAGAATCATGTACTTCGATCTCCTTAATAAATTTATCAATTTTCTGATAAAGAAAAGAAAAAGATAAAAGATTGAATAGTTCAATCCGTGTGTATTCCGTGTTCATTTTTTACAGGACAGTTGCTGGTCTTTTGCTTCTGGTGCAAGTTCACTACTTGCTTCGCAAATTGCATCTGCTCATCATAAATGTAGCCACTGGCCCACTGTTTAGACGAAAGATTTCGTGGTTGCAATTTCTCATTATCCCTACAGGTTGACTACATGTTTACTATTACTGCTCATGTTTTGAATACTGCAACACCTAGTAGTTTCGTAATTGTCAGCCCATTCCCCATAAATTCCATATTGCTCAGTTTGCCATCTCTTCTAATATGTAATACTCCTTACAATGTGTCGTTGACTCCCAAACTAATAAAGAAGACCTAATGGTCAACTTCATTCTCCCAACAGCCAAAACAGACAAGACATTGACTTAATACAGTCTCTTGACCCTCTTCAAAGTTGAAAAGCTTTCTAGTTATGAATTCTGAAGTCTATTTTAATTTGTGTGGATCAATGTAACATTGAATTTAAACACGCATGGTTATAGGCCATGAACATTACAACACAGTCAAATTGAAGGCCCCAGCCCTGTCTAGGTATCGGTCGCAAGTTATGCATATAAGTTTGTTGCCTTCCATAACTATCAATAGGTTGCATTAGTTTTGTTTAAGCCAAAAAATCTTTTCGACTAAACAACCAATCATATTCTCACATATCAATTTAAAGTTGAAATCAAGTAACACCCAAACATCTTTATATTGATTTTATAAAATCACCTCTATGCCAAACATAAAATCTTTTCTGTACGATGTATATGATTACTCAAATTTAACATCTTTGAGCTATCATTTTTACAAATTGATTAATTAAGTACAAAAAATCCTTCCTTAATATAATTACTTCTCCTAGATTCATACCTAAAAATATCTTCTCTTTCTTTCTGAGGTTTTTCTTCCTATTTTTTCCCGACCCTCTCTTTGTTGTTTGGCTTCTTCTATTTATAGATTTATTTACTGGGACCCTGTGCAACGTGTCATTTTCTCCAGTTTGGTCATCGTTCCTCGATAGATTCTACTTTGGGTCGATGCTCTGTTGTCATTTTATCCAGTCTTGTCGTCATTCTTGGATTGCCTTTTCCTTGGTTCGATCCATTTTATTTCGATGTACCCATCGTTCTTGTATTTCCTTTTTTATCTGGTGCGATCACTAGGTGATAGATTACTTTTAATTGCTTCTTGGTTCGATGTCTTATATATTCGACACGTGTCTTCCTATCTTTTTAGACTTCTATCATCTCGATCATTAAAATAATTGGAGTAATTATAACCTTTACTTTCTCAATTATCAAGATAAAAAAGTAATCATTATTCTTACTTTTTCGATCTTCCATCATTTAATGCTGTTTGTTTTATTCGATGTACTTCAACTTTCTCGATCATATGTGTCCTTCATGCAATCCATTGCTCAGATGCTTCGTGTCTTTTCGATATTTGATATTTTTAATATTGATTGTGTGGTTCTCGCTCTTTTTAATTTAGTTGCTTCCTATCTCGATCTTCTTCCACGTGTCATGTTTCTTTTATTTACTAACAAGCTTCTCTATTCAAGAAACGGAATTAGCTTATTTAAGAGCTAACACAATTGATTAGCTAATAGAAATTTAGTCCATCAAAACCATCAACTCAAGTCACACAAAACTTCATTTCTCATAGAATTATAAGCTTAAAATCTCATAAAAATTGAAACTTTACAAAAACCCATTTGATCATTTACATAATGAATAGATATGTAAGATTATTAGGTTAAGACTACCTATGGTCCTCCAAGTTGATTGCTTTCACCATTACAGCTGACTTTGTGATATTGTAAGTGCTGTGGAAAAATGTCTTCTTTGTAAAATTTGTAGTATCCATTTGTGATGCGAGAAGAAAGGGGTTTCGTAGAGGTTGTGTTTGTAGGTGTATTTGGGATAATCTTTGTGATTTCCATAACCTTAAGTAATAATCAAGAACTCCCCATATGCTCAACTTTGATAGAAAATCAAATTAAGTGAGAACCCATCACTCAGAATCAATAGAAGAGAGTAAGAGGGTGACTGACCAAGCTGAACTGGCCATGGAGAGGAATGGAAGAGTTTCTCCATCTGCTTCAGCAGCAGCAGAAACAGGGATCCCATCACCCCAACACGTAGTTAGAAAAAGGTAAAAGCCCTAAATTAGAGAAGCTTGATTTCCGAAAAGAAATTTTGATTAGGGCACCCTCCCTGAGCTTAGCAGCACGCTTGTTGCTGTAAAACAGCCCATGTTAGCACCGATTTTTTATTTTATTTATTTTATTTAGCTTTTTTATACTTATTTTTTAACTTCTAAAAATAGAAAAATCAAAAATCAATTTGAATAATAATTTTATATTAATATTTAAAAGTAAAAACATTAATTTTTTTATGCTTCTGGGATTAATTTGTGTTTCTAACATTTAAACACTCTTTTAACACACCGTATAAATCTCACCCTGGTACATGATTTTTTTTACTCATCTGTTGATGAGCCTAGCTAGTTTATTTATACTCCTATATCATGTACCAATTGTGTAAATATCAAAATCGTGTACAAAGTTAGCCGTAAAAAACCAAGAAATACATGGACATGATCAGAATGCTCAAACTTAAGCTCCACTAATATTAAAGGTGTATATAATGGTGTATGGATTTGTTGTAGTTATGTCTGTTAATGCTGCTTGTGAAGCTAAAAATGAGACTGCGAAGCCGAAAATATAACTGTTATCACGTGCACGAATGCAATAAAACCACAATTAGCATGCACTTTTAATATTTTGCATCCATTTATGTGTATCTTCGTTATAGTAAATTTATCGGTTTAAAGATGAGTGTTCAGTAAGAGCACAATTTAATAAGTAAATTATGAATGTATGAACGGAAGCTCAATTTTTAATTCTTTAAAATAAATAAATAAACATGTTATGGATAATCATTTCATTGACAAAATAAATCACTAATGAAAATACTGAATTGCATCATACTTGGTGGTGGTGGTGGGCATTAGTACCCGAGGAAACTGAGACCGAGCTCTTCACATGAGTATGAAATGAGTTTGAGACCGCGCTCTTCACATAAGTATGGAATAATGATAGCGAGTTTGAAGGCGAAATATCCTCATCGAGCTTCAAAACTCTAGACATTTCATTATCTGGATCACATAAAACCAGAGCCTCTCTAGTCTCATGCATGCTGTGGTAATAAACCTCTAATAAAATCTCTCCATAATTTAAACACTGGATCCTTCTCAAGCCCCCAAACCATTGCATGTCAAGTAATGGCAGTTTTGAAATGGTGTAAATTTTGGTCCATGACTCATTATTTCCATAATCCTTCGTCAACCACACTTCATGACCAAGGATAAAATCACTATAAAGCATGCAAAGACACCCATCCAACACATCAATATACGTGCGGAGACCGAGTTTCTTGAAAACCAAGTTATTTGGTTGTGAGATTTCTCTGGTAGTCTCATTTGTCATATGTAAAGCAATTACGGCTTTGGAAGAAGAAGATGACTGCCATTGAAGAACTCCATTACAAAACACCCCGTACTTTTGTATTCTAAAAGAGAGTAGACAAGGGAAATGCTGTATTTGTTTCCATGAATTCAATCTAAGTGAATAGATCCTATCTTCAGTTCAGTTCAAGTTTAAATAGCTTGTAACACATACAAACTTGTAATCATCACTCTTCATAACCAAACCCATATTTTCTCGTCGGAAACTCGTACGTAATCATTGTTAAGCTGCCATTTCAAGAATCATCAACTTGAAATGGAGGTGGACCTGGTATTCTTTTGCAGTCCCCAGTAGATGGGTTCCATAAACTAAAATTGTGCCTTAGGTTATTACCGTGCGTATGCAAAACAAGCCATTACAACAACCGACAATATCTTGGAGAACAACCGGGCAATGGATTTTCTTAATACCATCAAGTAATGATGATGATGATGATGAAGAATCGTTATCTATAGAATTAATATATAATATCGTTGCCATTTACAAGCATGATACTGAAGTTATGTTTGATCAAGTTAATTTGCACCTGAATTTTGAGAGAGATGTAGGAGGTAACCTCGAAAGCATTTCGATGATAATTTCTTCAGGTAGATGCGGCATTAATGGCTTTGCATTCATGTTTTCCTTCTCGTCCATCTTCACCTTCTTGTTCTCGTCCGTCTTCTTCATGTTTTGGTATATTCAGCCAATACCTAAGTGGTATGTTAGTTGTTGTTTTTTTATTATTACGTATTAAAAACAAGTGACTCCACCGAACAGGTAATTTAGTTAATTATATACACCGACTCAAAAAGGGTTTAAACAAAATATGGACTCTCTGTTGATACCTCGTCTTATTAAGGGACGTGTGTTTGACATACTAGATCCAAACAAAGTAAAAGGAATTGACGCTAGGTATCACCTCCGCTTACCGGTCAGAAAGTTTAGTGTTAGGGTTGGCTCTTATCCTCCCGGTTTGGTTATGTTACGTTAGGTTAATTAATTTTTTTAGTTTTTTCCTAAAAGGATTAATCCTGCCGTGTCCGTTAGGAATAGTATTAGAGAGTATTGTAATAATTAGGAAATAGGTTAAAAAATTAAGAAATACGGTCGTATTAGGAAATTATAACTATGTTAGATTAAGTTGGACCATAGTGATTCCTAGCTAATTTATTTAAATTTTCAGTAATCCTTTTCGATCCCGGCTTTCTTTTATCTTGATGGAGAATCATAAATTTCTGATTGTCATTTGTGCTTTTCTTATCCGTCCTTTATCTTGTAGTTTAATAGGCAGTGGCACTCTATACGGGGCTAAAGGTTATCTTTTAGGGATGTAGTTTTATAGGCACCCTATATGGGGCAAAAGGTTATTTTCAGGAAAATGATATATGCCATCTAAAATTCTTACACCCAATTCACCCAACATTAGGTGGTGTCTATATATACATGTTTATGGTGATGACTTGCCATTTTATACATTAAATTACTAAATTTTGATAAATATAATTATGCCTTTTTCTCTTCCGATTAATCTGGTCACTTTCTTTGCAGTTTTTGACTGGATGTTTAGACACTTTAGTGATTTTGTTGAACTCAACATTCGTATACACCGATCTTAAACCTTGAAAAAAAGAACAACTTACAACAATACAAGGCCACTGAATAAGGAATTTAGCTATTCTTACGCATCAGAAGAGGGTATTCTGCTGCAACGTTATCGTGGTGCAGGACAAAATCATGGGCAAGGTTATTTAACTTCAAAGTGATCATTATTAAAATGTTTATGATCTCCTTGTAAAAGCTGGTATTTTACGGAACGAATATATCAGTATAATGCTATTTTAAGCACTTGTATGTGTCAAACCGGAACTCTTTATTGAAACTTTGTTACTTGTATTAGTAGTGCATCGTTGTGGTTAACTAGTTAGTTTGTTGTGTGTCTATTCTAATTTCCTTGAACTTTGTATGAATCGTTGTCTAATTAAGTACTTCACACGTTCAACGGAGTGTCCAAACCTTGTTACCTCTCTAATAAATCACCCAAAGATGGAGTGGAGTAACAACGATTTAACAATCAAGTGCATATCGAGCAAAAAAAAAACTGATCCAAGTGGATTAAAGGATTTATCTCGCCGAATGACTTGAAATTGATTGTTTTGTTTGAACAAACTACTACCCATACAACCATTGATATTGATATTGATTCTTTGCATAAGGGAAAAGAACCGATTTTCATTTTCGAAAATATTCTCTTTCCTTTTAGTGCTGGTGGACATAGTTTTCAATAGGGTGACTTAATTGGGGGTTAAAGCAGTTCAGTTCAGTTCATAAGCTTGAAATAGATGTAAAACAGAACATTAAATTCAAAGTTGTTTGATGTCCATGTCAAACATGTTCTGAAATTGTACATCAAAAAAATCAAATTCTTTTCATTTTTTCACGGTTGGGATAAGTCACCACAGTCTACTTGCATATTGGTGTATATCTTGTTTTACCTCCAAATAGTTTGTGGGAGTTCATACTAAGAAGCTTTTTGGTGGCTTCTACTCTTGATATTACGATCAGAAAGTTCCTTACTATTACACAAGTCGATTAACTAGACATGAATGTATTATCAAAACCCATACATTAGATGTGCGTGGTGATCATTACCACAACTAAAAATTAAAATTCATTTATTGATACAGAAAACCAAATTGAAATTGAAATAATATAAAAAAAATTGCAGTGATCATTTTCATGATCACCACAACCAAAAGTTGAAGTTCATTGAATGATACAGAGAACCAAATTAAGATTGGAATAATATTAAAAATGATATTCAAGTAAAATGAAATTGAAAACAACACACACAGATTTAACGTGGTTCGGCAAAGATTTACCTACATCCGCGGGTAATGAAAAGTTGGAAGTTCTTATTGATTTTCTTAGGTTACAAAAGAAATGAAGTTTTCAATTCTTCCCCTTACAGAAGAAGAAACAGGTCAAAAGTCTCCCTCTCTTACACACAAAAAATTGTATTTAAAGGGTAAAAGAAATGACATTTATCAAAAATGCCCCTTTACCACACGTCAACACAGTCCGCCACGTGTCGATGAAGATACACCATATTTCGCCATGTGTTGAAATAGTTCGCCACGTGTCGATGATGATTTGCCATGTGTTGATGATGATACACCATATTTCGCCATGTGCCGAAATAGTCCGCCATATGTCAATGTTAATCTTATCATTAAATGGCCTTATCTTAATTTTGGTGCGGGCAAATAATAATGCGGGTAGAGGATGGTGTGGGCAAGTGGTGCGGGCTTGAGTTGCTTCAATATTAGACTTCGCTGTTGGCTGCGGAAATGGTGCGCTTCAAAATGTGTTGCGGAAATGAGAATGATTTGAGCGGGAAATACTTGTACGGTGCAAACTTGATTTGTGGGTTTGATTCTTCCTGATGGCTATTCTCACAACAAATTCTTTAACCAGGCCCAAACTTGATTTGTACGGAAAAGAAGTACTTCCTTGCTGTGGGCTTGAACTTAAGGTTGTGGGCTTCGATTGATGCGGGGATTGGGATGCTAGTTTGCTTGCAGGCTTGAGATGCTTCTTGATTAGTACTGATTTTTCCAAGCCAATTGATTTCATCAATTCAGCTGACTTGTCACTGATTTTTATACCATTAATTGCAACATGTTTGAATTGTATTGTTTGTTATTGCCCTGCAAAATAATTAAAGTGGAATTTGATTGCTTCTCAAGTGAAGATTCTCGGTCTTAATGATATCAACTAGTATGTTTTTTCCGTTGCTCTCCTCTTCCAAAGCCAGTCATCTATTTCTTGGTCTGATGGTGAATCTGATGCTTGTTGAGCTTTAGGTACGGACGATTGAGCTTCGGTCTTGAGAGTTGTAGTCTTGCGGACCATTTGAGCTACAAACTTCGAGTATTCTCACATGTGATGTGAGTGACTTCAATTGAGGTGCGGGTTCAGACATTTTCTCTTATGTTGCGGGAATGAAAATGAGGAAGAAGAAGAGGCGGGAATGATTAGTTTTTAAAATGGGACAAAATGAACTTGCTGTTGCGGATATAATGATTGAAGTGATGCGGGAAATGATGGTTTTAGCATGGCTTGCGGACATGAAGTGTTTGTAGTGGTTGTATGTGCATGATTAGATGTGAAATGGTACTCACAGTGACCTTTTTTTTTTTGTGGTTACAGGTCATGAGTTGAGCTGCGGGTATGAACACTTGAGCTGTGGACATCCTATCTTGAGCTTATTGGTGCGGATAGTGAGCACCATTGCTTGTGCTGCGGACTTTGATTCATGCTGCGGACCTGGGCATTGTAGCGATCAGTGGGCTTGCGCTGCTCGGCTTGTCTGGGTTGCGGGTAAAATGGGCTTCAGAATAATGGTACTCATATTAGATGTGTAAATTTACCTGATGCTCTTCACTATCCAAAAATTTTACAATATCCTTCAACCCCCTTCGCTTAACGCATTAGGTTATCTGCAAAAAGCTTCTATTGAACAAATTCTGAAATAGATACAATTTTTTTTTTTGTCATTCAGTACACAAGTCACAAACGAATCATACCCTTTCCGTAAATGTTGGGGTCGTTTTATCGCCTTTGGGTTGAAATATCACCCCTCAAACCCCAAACCTTTCCTCATTAGTAGGCCCACGCCCACTACTACTCCTCCAAAAACACCACCAGAAGCCGCACAAACCCACAACGAACACTCAAATGAGGCTCCACCTCCACCACCGCCGCCACCACCACCACTATTTCAAAACCCTCATTCGCCAATTCGCCACCAAATACAGTGGCAGAGTAACCCAAGAAACCTCTAATGGCAAAATATTCTCCGTAACAATAGAAGCCCCAATCATCCAACGAGACATACGTGGTTACCTCATTCCTCGCCATGACCTAATTTGCAAAATCACCAAAATCCTTCAATCATCATCACCAGCAATCTCACCTTCTTCCAAACTAATCACGGACCCATTTCTTCAAGTCTTAGATTATCTCGAAACCTTAAACATTACCCTAACTCCATCAGAAGCAAGTGAGATTTTAAAATCACTTAAAACCCCTCAAAAAGCATTAGAATTCTTTAAGTTTTGTTCTAATGAAATCCCGGGGTTTAAACATGATTGTTTTACTTATAATCGGATTCTTACCATCCTGTCGAAGTCGAATTCGATGGAAACTGTGAAGACAGTTGTGGATGAGATGGAGAGGTGTGGGATTAAAGGGAATATATCTACTGTTAATATATTGATTGGGATTTTTGATGGGGTTTTGGAATTGGAGAAATGTGTTGGATTTGTTAAGAAATGGGGGTTACTGTTTAATTGTTATACTTATAAATGTTTACTTCAAGCTTATTTGAGGTGTAATGAGGTTTCTAAGGCTTTTCATGCTTATATTGAAATGAGAAGGAAAGGTTATGTTTTGGATATCTTTGCTTATAATATGCTGCTGGATGCACTTGCAAAAGATGATAAGGTTCGATTCTTGCAATTTTTCCGTGTTAGCGTGTTATTGGGTAGGTGTATATGTTAGGGCGGGTTGGATGAACTAAAACTGTTTCCGCTGATGTTCAGAGAGGGGGTTGGGAATGTGATTCCTAGATGTCATGTCTGTAGGTTATCACAATGTACATATGGTAGATTTGTAGTTACTATGTGGTGTTTCAATGTGGATTAAGCTGATAATAGTTCAAGGGAGTAGCCATTATATGATCGGAGGGTGCCAGGCATACAGTTAGGAAGTGAACAAGCATCTTTTAGTGCATATGATAGAGTTGATTTTACCATGTCAATTTTAGTATGTATTGAGCTGATTATAGTTCAAGGGAGTGAGCATTGAAACTGTTCAGATGATTGAGGGTGCCAAGCATATTTTTTACAATCTAATAAGCATCTTTTGGTACATCATTAATTGATAACATTTTGCTACACTGGAGTTTTGTTGTCTGATGTGCGAAAATTTATATCATGTTAGTGACTTTTATTGCAATTTGGTCTGGAAGTGACTTTTATTGCAAGACATTCAGTTTTTCGTTTCATATAAGCTGACTTGAAGCAGTTTTACAGGCTGAGCAGGCTTCTAAAGTTTTTGCAGACATGAAGCGGAAGCACTGTGAGCCCGACGGGTATACATATACAATTATGATCAGGATGAATGGACAGATTGGGAAACCAGAGGAATGCTTGTCTCTCTTTCAAGATATGATAACTAAGGAATGTACGCCCAATCTGATTGCTTATAATACCATGATCCAAGCGCTTGCTAGGAACCATATGGTTGATAAAATGGTTTTTCTTTTCTCTAAAATGGTTGAGAAGGGTTGCCAGCCAAATGAATTCACATACAGTGTTATTTTGGATGGTCTTGCTGCAGAAGGTCAGCTCGGCAGATTAGACGAGGTTGTGGAAATGTCTAAAAAATACATGCACAAAGGTATTTATTCTTATTTAGTGAAGACACTGAGTAAATCAGGTCATGCAAGTGAAGCTCATAGGCTGTTTTGTAATATGTGGAATTTTAATGATGGGGGTGATAGGGATGCTTATATGTCTATGCTGGAGAGTCTATGCCTTTCAGGCAAAACTGCAGAAGCTCTCGACCTTCTCAATAAAATTCATGAAAAAGGAATCATGACTGATACAGTCATGTATAACATGGTATTCTCTGCTCTTGGCAAGTTGAAACAGATTTCTCAAATTCACGATCTGTATGAGCATATGAAGAAAAACGGCCCTTCCCCAGACATATTCACCTATAATATTCTTCTTGCCAGTTATGGTAGAGCTGGCGGAGTTGATGATGCAGTTAAACTATTTGAAGAGATGGAGAATGGCAACTGTCGACCGGATATCATTACTTACAATTCTTTGATTAATTGTCTCGGTAAAAATGGTAACCTTGATGAAGCCCACATGAGATTCAAGGAGATGCAAGAGAAGGGTTTGAATCCCGATGTTGTAACGTACAGTACTCTTATCGAGTGCTTTGGGAAAAAGAATAGGGTCGAAATGGCTCTCACTTTGTTTCATGAGATGCTTGCAGAAAGTTGTTACCCTAATATTGTGACATATAATATCTTACTCGACTGTCTTGAGAAGTGTGGAAAAAGATCAGAAGCGTTTGAGCTGTATGCTAAGCTGAAACAGCAAGGACTAACTCCAGATACTATTACGTACACTGTTCTTGATCGCCTGCAAAGTAAATCACATAAAACTGTAAGAATACGAAGGCAGAGTCCTGTTATAGGATGGGTTGTTAGCCCTATAAGCTGATTTGTAGCTTTGTGGCGCGTGAATTTACTACCTTGACCAGCAATGTGAATTTTTTACTACCTTGACCAGAGAAACTGAGATGAGCATCCAATTTGTTCTACTAATATCCATGATCACTGAATATATCAGCCCATTGTCCGTTTTCATGCACCAAGAAACTGATAAATGATCGAAGGTGGAGCCTGAAGTTTCGGATTCTCGCTCTGCGCCGCTACAGCAATCAACATCTGCATCTATTTACTGGAATGGTAGTTGTTTGTAAACCCATGGTAATCATAACTGAGCTGGAATACCAGGTATGCAAGCATTACAACCTTTGTTACTCCAAGCAATTTTGAGAAATATTCCATTTTTGTAAGTGAATTCTTCTTTAGAAATTTGTAGTTTATGAAATGTAAATATTCATTGGGAGCTAGGGTTTCCATTGTATAACACTCATTCGTTCAGCAAAGATCTTGATGGAATAATGCCATTCATATATTTCAAAAAGTGTCCTAAGGGTATACTTTGAAGACGGAAATCTAGGGTCTAACTCTTCCTGTGCAGAGCTTCGATGTTGTTCTCCTATTTTGGACGTCAATTGATGTATGAAATTTTAATGCATCTGGTTTAGTTCTGTAGTTTGAGATGGGCTTAGTTGTCATCAAGTCACACAATATTACAGAAGTGTATAGTTTAATGTTTTAACTTCTTTAGGTAGAAAATATGAAAATACTAAAAGAATCCATATAGAGATTTTTAGAGGAAACAGAAGGCAGTTCAGATTTCACTGGTTTTAGTTCGATTGTTTTGTGAATGTAATCTAGGGTTAATCCTCCACTTGAAACATTTTGGTTTTACTCGGCTACAAATATTTTAAGTAGTCAGCAGTTGCTGAGGATGATTCTCATAACCATATTTTAATTTTTAGGGATCTGTTTCAGTCATTATCAGCTGGGTTCAAAAGTATTGCTTCTTTTAGCTCCAATTTTGTTTGAGTTGTATCGTTTAGTTCTCGAATTGTCGAAAAAGAACAACTTGTTTAGGAAACAAAAAAGAAGTTGAATGTTAGCAGAAGGGGATAGTTGGTTATTTTAATACATGGTTGGCATGACGGCAAGGGACAGATGATGAAAATCTCCATGTCTGGAACTCACCAGGGGAGCTCTCACAAACAGTGAAAATCTGAAAAGAAGTGGTTTCAAAATTGCTTCTAGATGTTTTATCTGCCACAAAGAATAAAATACTGTGGATCATTTGCTTTGGCATTATAATTACAGTCAATTAATCTGGAGCTGGTTAGGAGGTATATTTTCTTTCCTGAATCCTAAGTATTTTGGTGATGTACTAACTCTTAGTAAGCATAAAAGTTCAGTGGTGCAAGAGTTGTGGATGATTGCTGACTTTAAGACTATGGTAGAGCTGTGGTTTTTGAGGAACAATTTTTTTTTGAAGGGATTGCTCCTAATAGTTATAAGACTAAAAAGAGAATTTTACAATTTACATGTGATTGTGAAATCAGACTTGGAGGTGAAATGTGGAACTTTGGCTATAATTTACATATTATGAAGATATTTGGTATAGCCTAAAGAAAGGTGAAGACTGTCAGAGCTGTGGTGTTTATTTACTCTTCCCACAGAGTTTACCACTTTGTTGTGTTGTGATGGTGCTCCTAGGGGTAACCTAGTTTGGCAGGCTATGGTTTCTTAGTAAGGAATCATATTGGTGCGTTTTTAATGGCTGAATCTGTTGGCCTTGGAGTGGGCAATAGACAATAAGAAATGCAGAGCTGATTCAAAGGCTGCCATCCTTGCATTTAAGAAGAACAAGCTTCCTTGGATTTTTTGGACAAGATGGAGTCGAATTTGCAGTCATCTTCAGTCCATTCACTTTAAACATGTATATGGAGAACTAAACTTCTCGGCTGATTTTTTTCGCCAATGGGGATTGTCCTTGAACAGAGGTCAAGTTTTGACTTACGATGCTAGGCCTAGGAATCTATCTAGGTCGAATATTTTAGATTTTCTTGAGTTTGTTTAGGGGCCTGTTGGTCCTTGGTTGGTCGGTCCTTTTTGTAAACGACTGTTTTTTGGTTATTAAATGGAATCGTTGTTTTGGTTGGGACAAAAAATTTCTGTTGGTTTGGTATCAAATTTTGCAGATTTGGTTGGTTTATTTTGCTGGGTTTGTTGTTATGGTTAAAAAAAATTGACTTGGTTTATCCTTGAGATGCTGTGCAGGGTATCTCAAAGTTGGATTTTGAGAAAGAATTGAAGACATGCTCATTTGGTTCAATTACTGGTTTCCGAAACTGCTACTTACTCGGAATGTTTCTGAGGCTGTTGATGGAACCAACCATGCCTGTCTGTTCACCATAGGTTTTAAAGATGCAGCTGAAAAGATCTATATGACGCTAATAACAGTGGAATATTCATTCTGAATCCTGGCAGAGATATCTTGGGTTGAGTAGTTCATGAAGAAACTAGCCAGGTCTGACGGTTACCGCTAGACACTATGGTAAAACATCTGCCTCCCTGATCTTAACTATTATATGAAATTTGAGCACACAGAAGAAAACTAGAAAAATCTCCAATGAACTCTCCAACCCATTAAGCCACCCTGATTTGGGCCCAACTCCTCATGTAACAACTTATAGATTCCAAATGTGTTGGCATCTAAACTTTGATGGAGATCATGGCTAATCCCATTTTCAGGATGAGATTAAACATAAGTACATTTCTTAATCAGGGAATATGATTAGTTCAGGAATATGTTAAATTCATTTCCCTTTCGTAGATGCTAAAATACCATACCACTCACGTTAAACACATTGCCAAATGTGTGGAATCATTTTACTCGAATACTTTAGGTGACTTGATTTTCATATTACGGTTCTGGTTTAATCACAGTTGGGAGTGATTAGAATATATCTGGTGGTATCATCTCAACATACCCATGACTATATCATGGTGGAATAATAACACCCACTGTTTTGATTCTACTGTTACCATTAAAGAACCCCTGAACTGTTGTATGATGCTTCTATAAAAGTTTTAACATTCTCTTCTTTTGGTTTTTATTCAACTTCGGAAAAATGGAATCATATTGTTATTTATTTTTATAGGAGTGTCAGTGGATCAATTCTTGTTCCACCCCATAATCTTATGGGAAAAAATAAATAAAATTGGTCTTTAATCTTTGATGTTTGTGGCTCTCAAACTTGATGGAATATGAAGAAAAAACATTGATGAAGCTCTACTTGTTTATGCAATCACTTAAAATGTGATGTCTTTAGATGATTCCTGTATAATTCTTAGGTGCTTAAAATACTTGGCAAAATCGGGATTTAATATTTTCTATGAATCATTTAGTTTTGTTCCATACAGTTTTGGATCTTATTAGAGTTTTGGGATTTAGGGTTCGGGGACGTGGTGTGTTTTCAATTCCTCCGGGGCCTAAACTTTTTCTAGCTATGTATGGATTTACTCTTTGTGGTGGAAGATCGATTCCTGTGTCTCTTCCTCTCCTTTTTCTCCATGGGCAGTTCAGCTGCTCTCTTCTATTGTTTCTGAGTGATGTGTTCCGGCTTATTTCTATGGAAATCACAAGACTTTCCCAAATACACTTACAAACACCACCTTCGCAAAACCACCCCCTTCTTCACAAGTCAAAAATTAATTCTACAAATTCTATAGAGAAGCCAGTTTTCATTGGCAAATTCAGTATAACTGAGTCAGTTGTAATGGTGAAATCAATCAACTTGGAGGACCAGAGGTACTTTTAACCTAATAATCTTCTATATCTATTTATTTTGTAAATTATCAATTTGGGTCTTTGTAATGCACTAAAGTTGGATTGGTTTACTACCTATAGAGTTTGTGATTTGGTATTAAGAATAACTTACTTTAAATTCTGGTAGCGTTATTAGTATGAATTTATTGTAATATATTTTGTAATAACAACAAGCATGAATGGTATGCGTATGCATTTATTGTAATATATTTTGTAAGCAAATTGGCTGTAATACTACTAGCAAAAGAGATGCAATTTCTAAAGGAAAATCTTCTAATACATTTATGTATAGAATCTTGACATTTAAAGCCATTTTTCATTATATATAACAATTTTCTTTAGTCATTATTCTTACACAAAATTCAGAATTACTCAACTATGGCTACAACAAGTTTATTTTCCAATATTTTTTTGATTTATTTCTTAGCAATTGCATCCATTAACGTTAGTTGCTATGCTCAAAATGAAGACAGAAAGGTTTGTTTAAGTATGCTTCCTTTGTCTCTCTGTATAAATTGCTAATACGCGTTAATCGTCTCAACAGTTTTATAACGATTATGTCAATCCCAGGTTTATATTGTGTACATGGGTGAGCTTCCAACTGAGGCTGAATATACCCCAATGTCTTACCACCAAAATATTCTTCAAGAAATTGTCGAGGGAAGGTAAGCAAACTAATATTCATAATCAGGTTTAGAATATCTAATACTATCTTGATCCTGCATGGATTGAAATACTAGTTCTAATTGATTGGTGAAACTAAATGAAGGCTTTTGGTACTGACCTTAAGAGGCATTTCATTTTTATTGATTTGCAGTTCAGTGCAGGACACATTAGTTCACAGTTACAAAAGGAGTTTTAATGGATTTTCCGCAAAACTCACCGAAAAAGAAGTTCAAAAGCTCTCTGGTAATTAGTTTATAACTTTGTTGATACAGTTCACATGATAGCATGAAAGCATAGACCAGTGTGGCGCATTAATATTCATTAACTTTTTAATGTTTGTGTAGGTATGGAGGGAATCGTATCGATCTTTCCAAATCGAATCTATCAACTTCAAACTACTAGGTCCTGGGATTTTATAGGACTTCCTGAGAATGTGAAACGAATGCCTAATGTTGAAAGTGATACCATTGTTGGTATCATCGATAGTGGGATCTGGCCAGAGTCGGCAAGTTTCTCTGATGATGGCTTTGGTCCTCCTCCTAAGAAATGGAAGGGTGTCTGTGATGGTGGTGCCAATTTCACTTGCAACAAGTAATTTTTGGTTATTTCATGCCTTCTTCTAATCTTCATCTAAGCAATCTCAAACAATTTATACCCCACTAATCTCAACATCTAATATTTTTCTGCTGATTTGAAATGTTTATCCGCAGCAAGCTCATTGGGGCCCGATATTATGGGGACGTATCAGGTGAAGGATCTGCTAGGGACACAGAAGGCCATGGTACTCACACTGCATCAACTGCAGCGGGCAACATTGTTGAGGGTGCTAGCTTCTTTGAAATTGCAAAAGGCAACGCCAGGGGAGCAGTTCCATCGGCCAGGATCGCCGCTTACAAAGTCTGTGGCTCTGATGGTTGTGCATCAGATTCAATTTTGGCTGGATTTGACGATGCAATTGCTGATGGTGTTGATATTCTCTCAGTGTCACTGGGTGGTTCTGATGCAGCTAGCTTTGACATTGATCCTATTGCCATCGCGTCCTTTCATGCTATGAAGAAAGGCATACTCACTTCACATTCTGCTGGTAACAGCGGCCCTGAACCACAGACAGTGACCAGTAACGCACCTTGGTTATTAACCGTGGCGGCTAGTAGTACTGATCGACGGGTCATGGACAAAATTGTCTTAGGAAATGGAAAGACGTTTCAGGTAAGTTTATTGCAACCCACGTATATTTGACTATCGAGGGTTCAGTGGTTTCTGAAACTCTCGCATAATGCATCACAGTGCCTTTTGTGTTTTTTGAAGATCACTATTCCTAATGGAACAGATTCTGCGAGTGACGTTGTTTTCATCGTTATCTTTCTTATTCATTTTAATTTCGATGGTTATGTAAAGTATTTGATCGGATGAAACAGGGTCTTGGAGTGAACGGTTTCAAGTTGAATGGAACTGAATTCCCGCTTGTGTATGGGGATAATGTTTCAACCATATGTGAACCTTTATCAGCAAAGTAAGTTACTTTTGTATTTAACGTTTAAAGAACTTGAGTTCCAGCAATATAAACACTCACCGGTTGAACAAATGTTTACTAAACCTCAGGAGTTGCGAGAGTGGTTGTTTGGACAAAGAGTTGGTTGAGGGAAAAATTGTCATATGTGATTCTCCTAGGGCAGTATCTGTGCCTTTTATATCCGGAGCTCTAGGAACCATCATGGTTTCCGATCCTTTACAAGCACGTTTTGATGTGTCTTTTGTTTATCCATTACCAGCTGCACTAATAAACACTACGACTGGTGACCTTGTCAAGTCTTATTTAAAGTCTACCAAGTAAGTATCTAAATTTTGAATGGACTGGACCTAAGTCCATTTTGCAAGAACTAGTAGTACATTATTAGTTTTAACGTCCTTTATTCATTCGAACAGAAAACCTGTTGCCACCATTTTGCGAACCCAATCGATCAAAGATTCAGAAGCTCCTGTAGTAGTTTCGTTTTCTTCTCGCGGACCAAACTCGATCTCACCCGACATTGTCAAGGTAAAGGAATTTTTTTAATGCATCTGTACTAGTCATTGTTACTGATAATTAATTAGTATATCTTTTAACATTCTTCCATGCGTTTTGTAAAACAGCCAGATATTAGTGCACCAGGAGTTGATATATTGGCTGCGTTCTCACCTGTGGCTAATCCTTCAAGCGTTGACGGTGATATTAGGTCAGTGAAGTACAATATACTCTCTGGGACATCAATGGCGTGTCCTCATGTAACAGGAGCAGCAGCTTATGTGAAAACATACCATCCTGATTGGTCTCCTTCAGCTATAAAGTCTGCTCTTATGACCACAGCTTTCGTTATGAACAATACAAAGAACTCTGATGCTGAATTTGCTTATGGGTCTGGTCAAATTGATCCAGTGAAGGCTCTAAATCCTGGTCTAGTCTATGACGCAGATGCAGATGACTACGTCCAATTTTTATGTGGTATAGGTTATGACTCGTCCAAAGTTAAGCTCATTACAAACAGTACTTGCCCCAGCAAAGGAACTACATCCCATCAACCTAGGAATCTAAATTATCCTTCATTTGGTGCTCATGTCGAAGCGGCCGAGAAGATCAACTTGAAGTTTACAAGAACTGTGACCAACGTTGGTACCACATCAACATACAAGGTGAAGATTACATCGGATGATAGGATTACAGTATCAGTGGAACCTAAAGTCCTTTCTTTCAAGTTATCAAACGAGAAGAAGTCATTTGTTGTAAATATTGTTGGAGATAGATTGGGTTCAGATGAAATGGCAACAGCATCACTGGTGTGGTCCGATGGGGTTCACACTGTGAGAAGTCCCATCGTTGTTTATTCGCAGTCTATCCTCTAAAGAGCTCCGAAAGAATAAACTTTTGTAACTGTGAGCAAATTCTATTAGAAGCTTGCAGGCTTTACATATAAATGTTATTTTTTTCCTCGTAGTTGTAATCCTGTTATAAATAAAATGGTTTTACTAATAATTTTGTGATTTGATTAGTTCCTTGTCTGCAAGAGATTGTGCATCCTATAGACATAGTCACGAAGATGTCAAAACCAGTCTCTCTGCAGAACCTAGTGCTAATACGTACCTTTCAATTACTAGCACCCACATGTTTGAAGTTTTTAACAGTTCCTTCTTGACAGGCAGGGTGCCCTAATCAAAATTCCTCTAGGGCTTCAACTTTTCTAGCTATGTGGTGGAAGATGGATTCCTCATTCCTGTGTCTCTGCAGATGGACAAACTCTTCCTTCTTCTTCTTCTTCTCCATGGGAACTTCAGCTTGGTCACTCTCTCTTTCTCACTCTCTTCTGTTGATTCTGAGTGATGGGTTCTTTCTTACTTCAATTTTCTATCGAATTTGCTCATATGCGGCAGGTTGATTATCAGTTAAAACTATGGAAATCACCAGAGTTTCCCAAATACACCTACAAACACAACCTCAGCAGAACCCCCTTCTTCACAAATCAAAAATTAATACTACAAGTTATACGAAGATAACATTTCTTCATGGCAAATTCTATATCACAAAGTCAGCTGTAATGGTGAAAGCAATCAACTTGGACTTGGAGGACAAGAGGTACTTTTAACCTAATCTTCTTTTTATATCTATTCATTATGTAAAATGACTAAATGGGTTTTTGTAAAGTTTCAAGTTTTAATCAAAGATTCCAAGCTTAAATTCTATAAGAAATGAAGTTTTCTGTAACTTGAGTTGATAATTTGATAGACTAAATTCTGTTAATTGATCAATCTGTGTGTTAATTAGCTCTATAATATGCTATTCTGTTTCTTTAGAAAAGTTATTTGACTTTGTTCCTAGACAGGGCCGGGGCGGCAATTAAACTGTGTTGTAATGTTCATAGCCTATTTGCAGACCTCTTTATTTTGTAAATTCGATCTTAATCATATGTTGATCTGCAGAAAATTATAATATACTTCAGAATCCGTAACCTAGCAAGTATTTCAACTTTCTAGGGAGACTTTGTTAGCTGGTAAGTCATTTTCTCAGAGAACTCGTTGTGGTATGACAAAGTTGACACGCTGTAAGAAGTATCATATATTAGGATGTTGAGGAATGTGTTGAGTAATAGTTTAATTAGGATTTAGGAAACTACTAGAAGGTGTTGCATTATCCAGGAACATTCTTAGAATAGTCAACTTGTAGAGCTCATAAGCAACCGCAACTTCTTTCAGGTTTCGACCATGGAATATTATAGTAGGTAAGGGACGTGAAAGTCCATCTACTGCTACATATATGATGAGTAAATTGAACTTTCCAAGCAAAAGACCAGCTATTAATTTAATATGTAATTGCAAACTTGCATCAGAAGCAAAAGATCAGCAATTAGGATGGTTGACCTGAAAATATGAACACGGTTAATCTGAATAAATGAACACGGAATACACCTCACCGTCTGAACTATTCAATCTTGCATCTTTTTAAAAAAAAAAAATCTGAAAATTGCTAAATTTATTTAGGTGATTGAAGTACCTGACTGTGAACTTAGACACTCCAAGTAAATTCAGAAACAGACATAATAAGACTAGTCAAAACTGTATAAGCTAAACCCAATCATCTTGTCTAGTTTCAAGTGTGATTTTTCTTCCTTGTTGAGTTTGTGTTTTGATTGAACTTGTACTATTACGATGGCTAAAAATAACTGTGAAGCAGCAATAGGAATAGATTTAGGGACAACGTATTCATGTGTAGCAGTATGGGAACATGGCCGTGTTGAGATTATTACCAATGATCAAGGAAATCGTACTACTCCTTCATATGTTGCTTTTACTGATTCTGAACGTTTAATTGGTGATGCTGCTAAAAATCAAGTTGCCATGAATCCTATGAACTCCATTTTTGGTAAGCTTTCTGATGCCTTTACATCAAATTATGTATCTGAATTCCATGACTATGTTTGTTACTATACTAATTGTATCTTGTAATATGGAAGTATTTGACTGTAGCTAGTAAGTCCCTCAATTTTGCATTATATTCCTATTGTCAGCTTCCCAAAATCTGGTTATACCCCTCCATCATTGTGGTTGACTGCCAAAGGGATTGAAACACTCATCTCAATATTGTGGGGGAGTGTTCGTCTGTACAAACTACCCCCTTGGTGGTCATTTATGTGTGCATCTTGTTTCTATGTTTTTTTGTTTTTTTTCCACATTTACTTGATGTAGTAGTCTAGATTGGCAATAAGATGAATGCCTGACTTCAGATGATATTGTGTATTGAAATGTCATGGCTTCAATACACTATCATAGTGTTCTCTCGATTGCTAGTTGATATTGTAAATAATGTAGATTACTTCTGAAAGTAACTATAGCATGAGCTCGTCGCTCATACAGTTAGCATCTCAAGATTTTTTTCTGAATATGTTGTTTAATGTTTTTTAGATGCGAAACGTTTAATTGGTAGGAAAATCAATGATTGTTATGTTCAAAGTGATATGAAGCTTTGGCCCTTCAAAGTCATTCCTGGCCAAGATGAAAAACCCATGATTCAAGTCAAATACAAGGGCAGGGATGTAAAGTTTTCAGCTGAGGAAATCTCAGCCATGGTTCTCACTAAGATGGTACAAGCTGCTGAAGCTTATATTGGGTCAAGTGTTAAGAATGTTGTTGTTACAGTCCCTGCTTACTTCAATGATTCTCAACGGCAAGCTACTATGGATGCTGGTAAAATTGCTGGCCTTAATGTAATGCGTATCATCAATGAACCAACGGCGGCTGGACTTGCTTATGGTCTTCACAAGAAGGCAACCAGTATTGGTGCGAAGAACGTTCTTATCTTTGATCTTGGTGGTGGTACTTTTGATGTTTCATTAATCACCATTGACGAGTGTATCTTTGAAGTCAAGGCTACAGCAGGAGATCCCCATCTTGGAGGAGAAGATTTTGATAACAGGATGATGAGTGACCTTGTTCAAGAGTTCAAGAAAAAGCACAAGAGAGACATTAGTGGAGACCCAAAGGCTCTTAGGAGGTTGAGAACAGCATGTGAGAGGGGAAAGAGGGCCCTCTCCTCTACTACCCGGACAACCATTGAGATTGATTCTTTGCATAGAGGAATTGATTTTCAAACATCCATTACTCGTGCCAGATTTGAGGAGCTGAATAAGGATTTGTTTGAGAAATGCATGGAAACTGTTGAGAAATGTTTGACGGATGCTAAGATGTTCAAGAGCAGCATTCACCAAATTGTGCTCGTTGGAGGATCCACAAGAATTCCAAAGGTTCAGTCTCTATTGCAGGATTTCTTTGATGGGAAGGAACTCTGCAAGGGCATCAACCCTGACGAGGCTGTGGCTTATGGTGCTGCAGTGCAAGCTGCTATGTTGGGTGGTGTGGATGATGTGAAGTTGCAGGAGTTGGTGGTGGTGGATGTGACGCCTCTTTCTCTTGGTATTCAGACAATTGGAGGTGTTATGAATGTGTTAATCCCAAGGAACACAACCATTCCCACCAAAAAGGAAAAGGTTTACACTACCAATGCAGACGATCAATCGGGTGTGATGATTCAGGTTTATGAGGGTGAAAGAACTAGAACTATTGACAATAACTGCTTGGGTGTGTTTCTGTTAGATGGAATTCCACCAGCGCCTCGTGGTGTTCCACAATTGGCAGTTAGCTTTGATATGGATGCAGACGGCATATTGAATGTCTCAGCCGAGGATAAGAAATCTGGGAACAAAAAGATGATCACGATTACCAATAATAAAGGGAGGTTGTCGATGGATGAAATTCAGAGATTGATCGAAGAGGCGGAGAAATACAAATCAGAAGATGAAGAACACAGAAAGAAGGTGGAGGCTATGAACTCGTTAGAGAATCACACATACAGCATCAGAAACATGATTAAAAAACATGGATGGCAGCTGACAGCGAATGTTAGGATAAAGATGGAGGATGCAGTCAAGTATGCATTTCAACGGTTGCGTAGCAATGAAATTGGTGACATAGAAGATATCAATGGCGAGATAATGAAGTTAAAGAATCTATGCAACCCTATCAATCCTATTATAACTGGGCAGGGTGGTGTTAGTGCAGAACCAAAAATCGAGGATGTTGAATAAAGTTTGCGCCACTACTTTTCTTGTGAGTTCTGCCTTACAAAATCTCGAAGTCATTAATTTACTTTCTTCTTATCACTTTTGTATCTTGATTTTTTGTCTTTTGGTAGGATTTCGTGCGTAACTTGGTACAAGGAAAATCCAAGATCAAGATATACTCCTTGGATTTGGTGGAGCTGCTTCACCCTTCTAAAGTTATCAAGTGTTACTACTCTAAAGCCAACACTAAAGAAGGAAAGAATCCAAATTTAGAATGGGTTTCCAAATCCTTGCAGAATTTGGGTTTCCTAACCCAATCTACACCTCAGTCTTTGAACACTACAAGTTATATCTTTCTTTGAAAAATTCCAGATGATATCAACAGACTTGGGAATCTTTCGCACCTTAAGCTGGGATGGAATAATTTCTCTTCTTCAATTGGAAACTCTCAGTGTCTGCAGAATTTGTATCTTTCTTTTAATCAGTTTAACTGTGTTCCCCCCCAGAAAATGGGAACTTCTGGAATCTCAAAATTGTTATGATGATGACTCTTTAGGGTCGAAAACTCCGAATGAAATTCAGTAAAATGATAAAATTGGAGATTTTTTGGATAGTGGATGCGAATTTATATCGAGAAATTCCAGATTGGGACTGGTAATTTTTCAAATCTGGATCAGCTGATTCTCAAGGGAAACAATTTAAGCGGGAACATCCCGAAGAGTTTGTTTTTGTTGAAGAACGATTTTAACAAATTTCAGGTGAAATTCCGACAGAAATTGAATGTTTGAATATGGAAGTAAACCCGAATTGTAGGTCTCCAAGTTTTTAGAAATAGACTGTGTTTTCAGAAGGCGGTTTCTAAATCTTTGCAGAATTCGGGTTTCCTAATCCAACACCTCTTAATCTCTATATAGAAGAACAATCGCATAGATTTCCTGAAGGAGAAGAGAAAATCGATGAAGACTCGAGATATCTTTGGTTTCGATTAAGGGTCGAAATTGTTCACTGATTTGTGTATTGTTTGCTTGGTCTAAATTTTGGAGTTCCTTTTAAATATTCTATTAAGTTGTAACCGCATTATAAATAAAGAGTTTCTCAATAAACTTCGATTCTTTGGTTTATACTTCGATTAGTTCCTAACCTAACAACTGTCTGCAAGTGACTGTGAATCCAATGGACATAGCCACATACACTTGTGTCCATTGCCCAGTCTCTCTGCGGAACCTAATAAAGATCCATGAATCTCATGCAGACCAGTCTCTGCAAAACCTATCAAAGATTAATGAATCACACAGACCTTATCTGCTAATGCCCAGGCAAAAAAAAAATTGTTCTTCGAATGCTGCAATCCCTACTTGTTGACTGATGTGTCAAGAGGCAGAGCACATATAATCAAGATAGAGGACTATGTTACCAGCCAAGCATATTCCAGATATGGATAACCAGTTAACCATTCCTCTGTAGGGTTAGGCCTGCTTATTTTGGTCTTTCTTCCGCAGTCTAGTGACCATTGACCTGCCTCTTACTTGAGATGTAAATACCAGGGATACATATTACATACTAGCATTCACTTCACACATACATTTTTTTTCTACAGTTCCTTCTTATGCACAAGATAAACACACAATGCAACAAATATTGCCACAACCACAAGGGCATCTACCAAACACTTAGGTTATGAATTTGCACGGAAAATCTTTGCAGTTACTCGATATGAAACAAAATACTAACTTCTGGAAATACAAGAAAAAGGGAAGAGAAATAACTTCATATTGATTAACCATCATCAACAACATCATCAATCACATTCTATAAAACTTCCTTAAACCAAAATAAAACATGTTTGTTTTTGTTCCACACAGAAGGAGTTTCCACAAAATTATGTAAAAATATTATTTTACTGTAACCATTACCATACCCACCGTGGTACTACCAGGGTAGTGTACATTCAGGCTGCTGAAGAAGCCAATAAAGAAAAGAATCGGAAAGTAACTAACAACACACCCAAAGCTGACTGACTTGGTTGGTACCAAATTACATACCCTGTTCAACAAGGTAATCACCAATCCTTTCAACAACCATGTTGCACTGTCCTGGAGTCACGGGTTCATCGTACACACCGAAAATCAAGGACTGGTTGGTCTTCTTGATAGTAACACCTCCAGAACCCTGAAAAAGAAATTGCACAAAAAACTTAAGTAAAGAAAGCAACCAAGCCAAAGCAAGACTGCAGACTTAATGGGTTCTAATGTACCAATTATCTCTAGAGATTTCAGTAAATTTGCCAATCCTTCTGTTTCATATCCTATCCAATACCCTTACGTTTCAAAATCTATACCCTATCTCAGTATCTAAACTTCTAACGTTCAGATCTACAACACAAATTCATTATGCAATATAAGATTTCATGGTCATATTCGTGTTGAAACTTTAACCAATCACTTTCTACATATCAAAATTTCAGATTGACAGTTCCTACTAGAAATGTTCATGTAACTTCTAGGGATTGTTTCATACAAACAATACAATTTACCAAATCGACAAATCCAAAACAAATAGAACAAAATTTTCAATGGCAAACAAAGTTATTACCTTCTTTCCACGAATGACAGCACCAGCTTCACCTGCAATAACCATATACTTAACTCCACCAAGGTGTAATCCAGTTGGTGCAAGAGATCCAGGCTCATCAAAGTCACGCATGATTGCATCTACTTCTCCAGCCTTAAGCTGCAACCAACAATCAAATACTAAACCAATTAACAACTTCCAAAAAACATCCAAGATTCGATAAATGCACACTTAATCAATTCATATCTAAACAAAACAAAATCATACATAAATTGGCACATAAGCATACTCAATGCGGCCTTATCGATAAAGAACATTCATTCAGATACATCTATTCAAGGCATTATTCCCAACCAAATCAACAACAGATACATCTTGACTAACTACAACATGATATGACAATCAAAACAACAAACACCTAATCTTTTACGGTCAATCAATCCATCCAAATCATTTAGCCAATAAAGACTACTATTAGGGGAATCAATTAATACTCGTATACCATCAATAAAGCCCTTTTGAGATCCATTCATGGCATCATAAATCATGACTTTTAATCATAAATGATCTCAAATGAATCCAGAAAACAACAAAAATACACAAAATCAGCTCCACCCCACATTAAATTTCCTCCTAATCAATCTAATCAAATCACAAATCTGAGAACAAAAGGAATTCCTAAATCATATTAAGATCTAGGGCAAAAGCCATTATTCATTTTCAACACAAAAAAAATCCAGAATTACCGATTAAGATTAGATCCAACAAAATAACCAAAACCCATTATAAAGAACAAGAAATAAAACAAACCCATTATCAAAAAACCAAATCTTTACGATCTAAATCAAAGAGAAAATCAAACAACCTGAGGGAAAGATGGACTCTGAGCCCAAACACTACCATCATGACCTAAAATTGCAGAAGAAGTGAGATGATTTCCTTCAATATCACACATAAGGTGATCATCAACATATGATTGCCACGACATCTTTGATTTTGATTTGGTTGGTTTTTGATATCTTCTTCTTCTTAGGTTTTTACAGAGAAAGTATTAAAAGTGATGATAGCGTCAAATTCACGAAGAAATGGATAAATAAATACTGTGATGTCTGAAGTTTCTTTCACAACTGGATTGAATAAATGGCCTTCACGTCCGCTTCTTATTGAGTTTTTTTTTGGGTTGTGGAAATTACAATTTGGGACTATTTTTGAGGTGGAAAGTGTGTGTGAAAATGGAATGGAGGACCCATGGAATTATACTTGGCACAGTTTTGTTTGATCATTTGGTGGTTTGCCCTTACATCTGCATAAGTCGACACATCGGTGGGCACAGTTTTACTCCTACTTTGCATCTCAATGGGATTTAAATCTGACTCGAGGTCGGATTTGAATTGAACTTCTGATTTAAATCAGTTGTAATTTTGTATTTGACTCGTTGTAAACAAATCGGATTGGATTTAAAAATAATAATATGATAAACCCACTATTGAATAATAAATAATAATAATAATAATTTTAATACAATGATTTAGATTTATTGAATCAGATTAAAGCCAATCAATTGATTAGAAAAAACGTAGCATCAAAGGAAATAACAACTTATGTCTACCACTTAACAAGCTAATCCATAAGCCAGTTATTCAAGTACTCATATTCAAGTACTCATCTGTGTAGCCAATCACAAGCCATTATGAATTGTACAACTAAAGTAGAAGTGTCAAAGCTACAAGAGTTACGCCACAACGAAGCAAACAGTTTACTTCCAACAAAAATGAAGCAAAAATTACAACACATGTACCCATCACCAGTATTTATAGGTTATTTGTATGGGGCTATGTCGTAACAAAATTTTGTACTCTTCATTTCATCACAGTGATACTATTGTCCATCTTCATCATAAGTTTACTATGTATAAGATGATGACAAATGTCTATTTTCTGCCTATAAACTATGGAGTCTGATGAAACTCTATTTCATGCCTGAGACACGTTTTTTTTGTGTTGTGTCTCTCTCTCTATTAGTTTTTCCATTAAAGCTCTTTTCTTCAAGTCCATTTTTACATTTTCTCTACCATGTAGAAACCTAACTTAAATTTTTTTTATGAGAGAGATCATTCAAAGATGTTCACACAAAGAAATAGATATAAATATCAGAAGAAGAAGAAGAAAGAGTGAAGAATAGTCAGGTTAGTTGAAATCCTTCAAATCCTTCGAGTTATTACCTTTAAGTTTTACTCCTTCCAATCCTTATAACCCTTACAAAACCCATTTTCTTGCCAACTTCACAAAACCATCTTTAATTTTTACTCCACAAAACTTCATCTTCATCTTTTTCTTCTTCATTTTTTTATAATGTTTCAGTTTTTAAAAAATGTTCAAGTCCAAAGGGTTTTAACCAGATCCAGGTCTTATTCTAGTATTATTGGGCCTTATAACTGTCTTATACCTGATCCATCATACCGGATTTTTGAGAAATTTCCCTATCCTTATGTTTATGCGGAAGATCAAAAGCAATTTTTTATTTGATCGGTCAAGAGAAAATTTATTAAAAAAAGGAGGTATTTAGGGGGTACCTCAACTCAATGAACACTAACAAAAACTAATTAAGAGGAACAAAGAAAGAAAGAGGAAAAACATAAAAATAAAAACAGAAAACACACATCAATGGGGCCGAAATAGTGAGTCCCAAGGAGCTATAACCATATTGGCGGTTAGACCAAACATTTTTGTGTTCGATTCGGCCCAAAAGAAAGCTTGAATTTTAACGCTTCTAATTATATTTTCCAATCTTTTTCTTTTGTTTGCGAAAACTCTTGCATTGCACTCCCTCCAAATACTCCACCAAATAGCAACCGGGATGTTGTTCCAAATTTGACTAAGGCGATCGTCACCCCAATTGAGCTTCCAAGAATTTACGTTTATGGATACATTGGAGTTATAACTCCAATTATTTCTCGACCCTTCACTAAAGTAATCCCAAATCCTTCGGATCCTCCAACAATCATAAAAAAGATACTCACTTGTCTCGTCAATTTCACCACAAAAGCAATAAAGGCTAGAAACCTCCATGCCCCTCCCTATGAGCTTGTCTTTTGTCATTACTCTATCATGAGCAAGGAGCCAAAGAAAAAAGTTGATTTTGCATGGGTAATTCCGGCTCCACACAACATCTATAGTGAAAGTTGGCGTTGCTTGTTCCTCTCCGACCTTCATGCCATCTTTAACCGTATATTGACCATTGATATTTCCGTCCCAAACATGAGTATCCGAAATCCTTCTTGAAAAGAGAAAGAAGATAGAATAATTGAAATGCTTGAGACTTCATTTGAGATGGTTTGAGAATACCTTTGTCTAGCCATAAATTTCCAAATTATCTCGCCGTCAACTACATCGAACATGCGTGCTACCACGATCTCCTTGGTCCTTGAGGATTCATAAGCCAAAGGAAACATATCACATAGTTTTTTATCCCTTATCCAAACATCTTCCCAAAATCTAGTTTCCTCACCCGCGCCAACCTTGAATTTGATATGTTTATTGAAATCTTCTAACTCTTTGTAGATGTCATACCAAAGGCTACCTCTTTAGGTTGGAGAGTTTCTCAACCGTTTGATGTTTCACCGAAATTTTCAACTATAATCTTCCTCCACAAAGCATCTTTCTCTAAGCCAAACCGCCACCACCATTTTTCTAACAAAGCCGAGTTCACTAATTTCGATCTTCTAATACCAAGACCTCCTTTTTCTTTTGATTTTGATACCATAGTCCAACCAACATTGTGAATTCTTTTTGTGTTATGATCATCGTCCCATAAAAAGTTCCTCACTACCTTATCCATTTCCTTAGTTATGGCGCAAGGAGCAAGAAAAAGAAAAAAGTACTAAATTGGTAAACTCCCTAGAATGCTTTTCGCAAGAATTGACTTACCCGCTTTTGATATCGCTTTTCCGTTCCAACGAGCAATCCTTTTCGCACAAACATCGAGCATTTTTTCCCAGTTTTGAGATCCTCCTACTTTGCCACCTAACGGAAGACCAAGGTATATACTAGGAAAGCTTTCGAATTTGCATCCCAAAAATTTTGCATAATTTTCAATGCTCTCTTCCACCGCTACTCCGTATAAGCTACTCTTAGAGAAATTGATCTTCAAGCCCGAAGTTAGCTCAAAACAGAGAAGAAGATAACGGAGGGTAGCGACTTGATCCTCCTTCGCATCAAGAAATATAATGGTGTCGTCAGCGAATTGCAAATGATTAATTTTTGTTCCTCCTTCCTTTACCAAAAACCCCGAAATTTGATCAAGTTCTTGAGTTTTGCTCAACATACAACTTAAGACTTCACCCACAATTGTGAAGAGAAAGGGAGATAGAGGATCTCCTTGCCGAAGACCCTTTTCGCTACCAAAATAGTCATAGGACGAACCATTGACAAGAACCGAGAATTTAGAGAAAGTTAAACAATTTCTAATCCACCTTTGCCGTCACTAACAAGTCTTCTTCCTCTACGGTGAGACCCCTCCCATCATCTAGATCGTCCAACTCTTTCATCTTGGTAAGCGCCATGTCCATGGCCTTGTTAATGCACCCAAAAACTTCTTTGTTCCACACCTTTAAATTCTCCTTTAAAGCGTTTAGCTTTTTTGTGAAACATTCGTCGGCCGTACCTACAAAGGAAAAGGGCTCCTACTATTCTTTCATTAAGGGAATAATATTAGTGTCTTCAAGCCAAGCTATTTGAAAACAAAAGGGGCGAGCACCCCAATATTTAAGAAGAACTCATAAAGATCAGATTCATGTTTTAACCCATTCGATTCCTCTTATTATTGAAGAGTTAAGCCACAACGAAACAAACAGTTTATTTCCCGCAACATGAACACCACTCGAAAATAAAACTGAAGCGAAAATTACAACACTTGGGCCCTCGACTAGTATCTATAGGTTATTTGTATGGGTGTATGTTAGTAACAAATTTTCGTATGCTTCGTTCCTCCACAGTGGTATTATCTTCCATCTTCATCATCATTTTACTCTGTACAAGATGATGACAAGTGTCTACTTTCTGCATATACACTATGGAGTGTGATGGAACTCTATTTCATGTGCGAGACATGTTTTTTTTTGTCCTACTCGCTCGTTGCACAGCAGTAATATCTCTTATAGTATGTTTTTGTTGTATATCTCTTTCTCTATTAGTTTTTCTATCAAAGCTCTTTTCTTCAAGTCCATCTTTATTTTTTTCTCTACCATGTAGAAACCCTAACTTCAACATTGTTTTTATGAGAGAGATCATTCAAAGTTGTTCATACAAAGAAATAGTGATAAACAACATAAGAAAAATAAATGGTAAAGAAAGGGTATTAAAGAGTCAAGCCACAACGAAGCAAACAGTTTACTGCCCATAACATGACCTCTTGAAAATAAAACTGAAGCGAAATTACAACACACGTTCCCTCGACTAGTATCTATAGGTTATTTGTATGGGTCCATTTTAGTAACAAATTTTGTATTATTCATTCTTTCATAGTGGTATTGTCTTCCATCTCCATCATCAGTTTACTCTGTATAAGATGATGACAAGTGTCTGCTTTCTGCTTATTGTTTGTGGGTAAAAACGATTTAAGAGTAAAAATGGAAATGGTGAAGAAAGGAAATGCTAGTCAGGGCAGTGAGAGATCAATTTATACCAGTCGAAACAAGTCACTCGATTAAACACCAAATCGCTTAAACATCAAACATTTGTACTGTATAAGTACTTTTAAGATTCGAGAGATCAGTCTGTACAAAATCAACATAAATCAAGAAATGACCGTTTCAATTTTATTGATTTGTAGGGAGGGAAAACAGAGAGAGTACTGAGATCAATAAGTTTGAATGTCAATGGTTGTATGTGTTTGAACTGATGTACAGGTAAAATGATAGCTTTGTGATCATTCAAGTGCTTGTGAGATAAAACTCTTGTCTTTTGTCGATAGGTTCAAGAACCTATTTATAGCATTGGAAGTTAACACATTGATCTCGTAAGTGGTGGCAGTTGTAGAGGAGTGAGAGAGTAGAGAAGTGGAGATCATGTGTTGATAACCAATTCCATGTTAGTGGGACATGACAGGTGTGCGACCATTATTCCTTTCACTCTTTCAACTACCGACACGACTTTTTACTTTCTTGTCGTGGGTGTGTCGTTACACCACATGTGTTGTAGGTTGCCAGACCAAAACCCAAGTGAATATCCCCCCATGTGACATAATTGATGTCTCGATCATGGTTGAGTCTACTTTGTCGACGATTGGTCAGTCGTTGACCTAGCTAGATTGTCGGTCTTAGCATGTTGATGAGTCTAGCATGTTGACTCATGCTATGCTCATTGAGTCTAGCATGAGACAAGAAGTGATGCTTAATATATCGTGGACGTAGAGAGTTTAAACAATATTGACGTTGATTTTGTGGTATGTTATTGTGCCAGCTGAGGCATCAATGATACTCGAATGATCGTGTTGGATTGATGAGCATATGTATGATGAGATTACTTGATCGATCAAAGACGTATGTATTAACATGAGCGTATGATTACTGAGTCGTTTGAACATTCGTTCGAGTCTCAAGTCACGTGAACGTCAGGTCGTGAGCACCAAGTCGAGTGAGTGTTAAAAAATTCTAAGATATTCAGTTTCGTCAGAGTAAGGCAAAATTGAGGTTATTTTAAATATTGGTAGCGAGACCAATTGAATTAAACCTCAATATGGCAGATGCACCATGCCAGATGAACCATGCCAGATGAACCATACAAAATGAACAATGCGGGATGAGTAACTAGCGGAGAGACAAAGTAGAGAATAGAAGAACCCAAAGAAGAGGATCGACCAAGGAGGTGGGACCGGTCAAGTGTAGGTCCAATTATGGATTAAGCACGAATTTATAGCCAATAGGACTATGCTTCGCGTACCATGTCGTCTCTATATAGCTCCGCATAGCTATGTGTTTGAAGCAAGAGAGCTCAATCTTTAGTAGAAAGATCATAAGAGTTCTAATTGAAAGAAGAAAACCTAAAATAATAATAATAAAAAAATTTAGAAAATATGGGAGTGGGATCGTCCAAAGGAGGCCGCCGGCCGTCCGGTTGGTGTCGATCCCACAATCTCCCATATTTTTTCTTGTTATTTTATTTCTTTCTCTTCCATGCTCTTCGTGATGTGCTCTGAAGAGCATTATTGTTATTTACACCCGTGGATGTTGGTTTTTATGAAAATTTTAGACATGACGTCCTTCAGTAAAACGTTATAGATTCTTCATACGATATTCTTTTTCGATGATCATCCCTAATTCGAAATCCTGAGATCGTTGGCTACATCCCCACTTGAAAAGATTTAGGTTTTGAGCTTGTTTCGGTCGTCAAACGGAGCAAACAGTAACCCTTAAGATGAAATTCTGACAATTTTCAGCTTGTAGTTCATCTAGGGTTTAAATCATATCTCCTAGACCGTTACTCAGAATGGGATGCCCTTTTAGTATGTTGTAGTGGACAAATAGGGGAACATATATTGTTAAGAACATTTTTCCTCATTCCACATATATTGTCACCTTTTTTGCAAGTGATATGACGATGTGTAAGAAATCAATATTAGGGTTTCGTTGTATTTCAACCAATAATGGGATTTTAATGCAACCAATATTGAAATTGTGTATTGCTTAAGCTTAACGAATCATTATTGGAGCCTTATCTTTGCTTGACGCGAAGGCGACTTAGTGCTTACACGAAGGTGTGATGTTTCGATTTAGTGCATCTGTGCGCAGCTTGTTATGCGTTATGAACAATCAATGTTATTCAATTAAAGTTTGAATATTGATGTAAAGTCACTCTAAATATTCAACCAGGTAATATAAAGAGGAATTAAGTTGCTTTATACTAGTAGGAATCTATCTAGGAGCATTAACATCCACTCAGGAACAAAGAGGTGTTCTGGATACTTATTCTGTATAGTGAGAGATCATCTGGGAAAGAATTATAATCACCAGTGATACTTTAAGGAAAATGATGCTCTATACTAGTGATTAATTCAGCTAGGAGATACCCTATCATTGTAGAGGAGTAACCACTGAGTTGTACAATACTAGTGTTGTATGTAGAATATTGAAAGCTCAGCCGGGTGAGACTCTAATATCGTATGTGTATTTTTAGAGAGGCTACAAGATCAATATGATATGTCAGTAATGAGCATTTGATATTTAATTCTCTTGCGGAATGTAAAATAAGAATTTTATACTTTTGATGTCGGGTCAATAGCATTGACAAAATTATATTAGTTCTTTGATTCTACTACTGGTAGAGACGATTTTAGTATTTTATCTTTTGTTAAAAATCCACCATCTACACCTATACACTATGGAGGATGATAAAAATTTATTTCATGTACGAGGCATGCTTTTTTTGTCTTACTCGCTCAGTTCACAGCAGTATTATAGCGTATAGTATGTTTTAGTTGCGTCTCTCTTTCTCTATTAATTTTTTCATCAAAGATCTTTTCTTCAAGTCTATCTTTACTTTTTCTCTACCATGTAGAAACCCTAATTTTAATATTATTTTTATAAGAGAGATCATTTAAAGTTATTCACATAAATAAAAAAATATAAAAACAGAAAAATAAGAAATAGTGGGTGAAGAATAGTCAGGTTAGTTAAAATCCTTTAAGTCCTTCGAGTTATACCTTTAATTTTTATTCCTTCAAATCCTTACAAACTTTAAAAAACCCATTTTCTTGCCAACTTCTCAACACCATCTTTAATTTTTACTCCACAAAATTTCATCTTCATCTTTTTCTTCTTCATATTTTTACAATGTTTAGGTTCTTAAAAAATGTTCAATACCAAGGGCTTTTAACAAGATCCATGTCATATTCTAGTATTATTGGGCCTTCAAACTTCCCTACACCTGAGTCATACCTGGTTTTTGAAAAATTTCTCTATTCTTTTAACAAGCCTAAGGGCAACTGCAGCGGTCGACCAGACTAAAGAGCAAAGACCAGGATTGCTCTTTGGTCCGGTTTTGTGACCCACAATGGGCGAGTAAATATGGTATTTGGTCCAGATTTTCAACAGTATCCGACCAAGTTTTGTCGAGCAACTGGACTAAACATAGATATAGTCGGACGCTCTTCTAAGACAACGTTGCCCCCAAAACGCTTTTGTTCGAGGACGTTTCTAAACACAAACGTCTCTGCTGAAAAACGTCAAACAAAACGTTCCCTCATAACAGCGTTTCTCTAACGTTGTATTACAAGAGCGTAATTTGAACAAACGCAAGCTAGAAGAGCGTGTGGGTTGAACGTTCATTTGGTAGAGCGTGAATTGTCAAAACGCTACGCTAAATAGACGTGAATATGTTTACGCTCACTTATAAAAGCGTTACAAAAGTATACGCTCATCTAGAAGAGCGCAGTCACAGGAGAAATGTGCTAACGCTCTTCTAGACGCTCTTCCAGGTGAGCGTTTTGTTGTGACGCTCTTCTAGCATGGCGTGATGGTCTTCTAGCAGTTAATTTGTATCCATTCTGAAATGTGACCGTTATTAACTCTTCAAGCTTTTGGTTCGACACGTAACCAAATATGCCGACACATAACCAAATTTGCCTCCCATATGGATGATTTAGCTTCACGCTCTTGTAGCATAACGTTCTTGTAAACTAACGCTCTAGTGAAACAACGTAATATAAATTAACGTTCAATTAGCAAAGCGTTAAGGATTCCAACGCTATTGTGCCAAAGCGTTTTGCTATCAAAAGCTCATTTATAGTAGCGTTTCGGTGTAAACGTTACATTACTAGGATGTTTTCTTTGCACTGGTATCAAAACGCTTCACTAGACTAATGTTTAAATATACGCTTTAGTAGAGTAACATTTGAAAACCCAACGCTACATTACAAGAGCGTATGATACATAGGGTTCAAAAGACTTATCTAGTTGAACGCCAAAAACATAACGCTTGTGTAGGTGAACGTCTGTGTAACCAAAAGTTATTGTAGTGTAGCGTTTGTTAACTAACGCTTACTTAGAACAGCGTAATATCATATTTAGTCAGGTTTTCGTTGCGTTTTTTTTTTCCACGAGCAAACAGATTTGCTCTTTACTCGATGGTCTACTCCAACCGCTGCAGTTGCCATAAAACCCACTTTTACAATCTCATTTAACTTGGATAATCTTAAGAACTATACCAAGACAATATTCTTCAGTAAATTCTTCCTAGCAAGCACTTCATTTCATAGTCAAGCTAAAGAATGACTGAACATACATATACTTTAAGCTCTTATCAACTACCTACTTGGGAACTTGTTATCAAAGCAAAGAAGAAGTGAAAACTCATTTTGTGAAGAAAATATTCGACAAACGAAGTGATGAGATGCATTATCATATGTTCAAGACGATAGCTGGAAGACCCACAATGGTACTCATTATTCACATTCTCAATAACAACTACTATGTGCTAACACCTTTAACACCATCTCCATTTCCATTGAGTGCAATAACAGAACAGAGCCCAATATTATCCATTTTCGATGACTGACACTGTATTATAGCTACACTTGGAAGTTCAAGAACATATGTTTATTTATATGGATTAGTTTTCATGAAAATGTATCATGTCATAGCTAGAACATTATTTTCTGCTTGTGGAAACACACATTCAAAGGAAATAAGGATAGAAGATTAAATAACGAATTATTACACGAGCATTGAAACAATATGCTAACTCACTGACTACCAAAATAACAATTGAAATAACAAACTCTTACAAAATTAAATCATCAACTAATGATAAATTCATGCAGGCCTACTTATTATTTTAGGGAAGAGTGGAAAATCACCATTTGGGTACCTTCAATCTTGACAATTGGAAATGCACCAGGAATTCAAATTACTAAACTATTTTCTAACAATCACAACTATAATTAGTCAGCATTCCTATCAGCCTCACTCTATCAAGGACTCAAAACACTTTGCACTCAACTGCAGATTATATGTGTAATTAAGCATATATTGAAGTGAAAAACACTTACTAGCTGAATAATTTCCTCAAGAACATAAGCAACAAAAAATCAAAAGCAAACAAAGTAAGATACTACCTCCAAATGTATTCTCCTTACTTCACCTTCATGGATGCTCTTATAGGGCCCCATCAGCCTAGCTATTGCTTCAACCACACTGGCGTAGCCGTTGACAGTTTGAACAAGTTTTTGTAACTCGTTGAACAAAAGAACTACTTTCTCATGCTCATTCGAAAAACTTAAAAATTCATTCTCTACTAGCCTTGATTATGGTAATAAATTTTCCAAAAACTTTGCATTTAACACATCATCGTTGTTAGGCAACCGTGTTTCAGTTTCTGTAGTGTTTGTGAGTGTTTTATGCTTCAAAAGAAAGCATCTGAACATACTATTGTAATAAAATTTCATCTTGTGAAGAATGTTTAGAGAAATCATTGTAAAGGACTTTATATGTCAAACGGACAAGAAGATATGGGAGAGAAATTTGGTTTTACTTAAGATAAAAACCCTAATCAAAAGCAACACAGAAATCCTAACAGAAACCGTTACAAATTCTAATCAAAGCACTGTAATTTCTTCTTAAAAGAAAATAGAAACCTTAATCAAGAAATTAAAGGTTCGAATTAAATCATGAGATGAAAAAATTCTAATAAAAGTTAAATGAAAAAGATGAAAGTTACACAGAAAAATTCTAATAAAATAAAAGAGATGAAAGAAATTAATGAAAGTTAAATGAGAATACCTACACACGCGAAGTTATACTGGAACATGCGAAGTCGAGTGAAGGAATAGACTTTGAAAGAAGGGTTAAGAGACTTGACGCTCCACCATAAGATCACAAGATCAATGGTCAGAAAAGATCTCAAGATATTAAGCACTCTAAAACCGTCAGGTTGAGCATCACGTTTCTCGACGCTTGAAGTTTTAGGTTGGATTCCAAGCTTCTAAAGATTAAAAACTTAGTGATTATACATATATAAACTACTAATTAATGTTTAACCCTAAAAATTTTGAGAATATGTGTATACCCGTGTTTTTAGGTATTATTGTAGTTATCACTAAGTGTAAGCTATGTTGGTTTTTCCAACCAAACAACATGCCAAATTTTCCCATTTGTAAATATTTATCAATATCTAATAAAAAAAATTATTTCAAATTTGATTTGATATTGTGTTTTTAACACATTAGACACATCTTTAAAATAAAGTTAATATTAATACACATTATAAATATATTAAGATAATATGAATACACTATCGAGTTTTGGTATGGTTTTTTTTACTAGTTTTTGTAATAATTATATATTAACAAATATCTAATATTGATACGCAAAAAAGAAACTGTAAATCAAAAAAATAAAACTTATATGCAAAAAAGACATGCATATACATATGCAAAATAATAATAATAAAAAATCATATTGTAAATTTTTTATGTATAGACTGAGTTTAATATAATATTTTTCTTTAAAAATTTTAAAGGAAAGATTCGTAAATATATACAAAAATTAAGATTTTTATAAAGCCTAAAATTAAAAATTGGTTTAGGATTTTAAAAATATTGGTAGATGTTAGTTAAAAAAAAGTTTAATGTGTAAAGAGGAATTTAAAGTTTTTAATATGAATAAATACTTATTTCCTCTGTAAAGGTATGATAAAGTTATGATACACTTTACGTGTATAATTAATATTGTTTCTTTTGTCATGTATATTATGTATTTATGTTTTAATTGTGTATATCCTAGTTTTCTTTTTAGTTTTCATATCTCTTGTATAACAAGGAGCTGTGCTCTATTGTTTGCTCTACTGAATATAGAAACACTATTTTTTCATGATTATCTTGTCCCAAGCTACCTTTTAAGGTTACGTGATAAATAGTTTGGGAATAAATTGGACAGAACAAACTTGAAACCCATTTAAACTAATTTTGATCTTTTACATTTTTTCCATGTTTTCTATTGTTTAGATTTTACCATAAAATTTGTTCTGAATTCCAAAAATGTAACTTACTAGACAAACTCCACATTAAAAAAAATATATATTCATCAGTGGTCCAGTAAGTTTTCTTTATACAAGGCATTTGATACAATTAATTAGTCTTTCCTTAAATATTTTAAGATATCATATAACATGATTATTAAAAAAATTCTAAAGTTGATTGCATGGTAGATAGTTACATCAAATCGAAAATCTCATAATGTGCTAATGTGAGTCAAAACACAACTCATGGCTGAAATTATGTACAAATAATACCATACATTATAGCCTAAAATATATCATGTGATCCGAATTTACTCAACAATCTAAAAACTACTACATGATCTCTCGTAGTTCAAAATTTCTCATATGATCCAAATTACGATTCAAAAATATCTACACTTTTATATCAAAATTAATAAAGTCCTAATTTATCTACAGATCAAAAATCTTAACATAACTCAAAAAAGTAGTTTTGGACAAAACGTCAATTTGAAAATCGTCCAACTCATACAGAGTCGGACCTACACCTTATAGTTGGGGTCCTATTTTTAGATAAGTTGAATTCCGTTTTATATGAGTAAACGATTTTTAAGTAGTTTAACATCATGATCTTCTTAGAATTTTTGAACTCAAAATACGAAATATAAAAATAAACAAGTCAATATTGGTATTGTTGCAAAGATATATTTGAAAAAGACTTTCAAATGAGAGAAAAGGCTGGTATTAAATTTTTATAAATAACTTTTTTTAAGAAGAAAAGGTTAAATTTATATTAAATAAATAAATAAATAAAATATTTGTAAATAACTCTAATTACTTCATTAAAACTAGAGTTAATTGATGATTTTGGTTTGGGTGAATACAAATTCTTATCTGAACTTTATTTCATTTTTCTTTCTTTTCATTTCTGTACGCCATATGATGTTGAGAATCCTATTCTACCACTATCAATCAGTCAACTTGAAAATGAGAGGTTTTCACCTAAAGGCATAATTTGGGCCCCCTACATTTAATACTAATCCATCAATTTTGATTGTCACAATCCATTAAGTGATTATTAGATTCCTCCACATTATTGACTACAGGATAACAATACAGTAGGTTTAGACTCTGGAGTTCGGATCTAACAGGGCTGGTGCATTAAGGTGTCAATTATAATCCTCCAATAATTCTAGACTGACCATAAAAAATCACGCGTTTTAAATCAAAAGTGAAAAGTGAAACCCTGAGGTCCATGATTCCATGAAAGATAAATGCCACTTGTCCAAAAAGGGTTCATCAAGATTTTTTTTGGATTTTTTTCGTTAGGTGTAGCAGTATTAAAAATCCGGACTAATTTTATTTTTTTTATCTGTCGTCATCTCTAATTACACCTTGTTTGTTTGAATCTGATTCGTGATCTGAATCTAATTCGGCATCTGACTCGGTCCGAGTTAGATGTTAAATCGTTTGTTTGATTATTTTTCTCCTGAAGTCTGACTCGAGATCTGACTCGAAGCTATTTGAGTAGGGTATTATTTTGTACCTGACTCGGTGAATACATATCTGATTGGAATAATTTTTTTTCTATAATTCTATAATTTTATTATTTTTGAATCGGATATAATAAGTCAGTTTCAGATGTAATAAGTCAGATCCAAAACGAGTTTAAGGTACCTATGGATGAGTCAAAAGTCATCAGGGTCAGGGGGGACATATAAAAGCAATGAATGCAAGCAAAGGAAAAGGGAAGGTCTCAAAACACCAAAGTTATGTTAAACTTTCTTCACAAGGTATTGTCTATACAACAGCTTCATTGCCAGTCCATGGCAACCACTATAAAGAAGATACAATCTCTCAAGGGGACCCAAATAAACTAGAAAGAATAGAAAAAAAGGACAGAACAGAAATCTCAAGGAAATTTATTAAAGAGATTATGGCTAAATTCAGACCCTACTGCACATTATATGCCTTGATAAACCAGGTAATATCCCAACCTTTCCACAACTATATTTCCCTGTCCTGGGGGTCATCGGGTCATCGGCTCTCGTGGTCGTACTACAACTTAAAGCCATTTGATTATCTATGCGACGATACCTGCATCAACAATCGGTAACACAAAAACAAGTTCAACCCTTTCCATATGCGCATATGAGCTGTTTTAAAAGAATAAAGGAAGAAAACACGATCCTTAATCATTTAAAGTATTCATTTTTTGCACAATTCGTATATTTAAGAAGCTGTATAAGATCTAGAATTTGCGGAAAAGTTTCCTACAGGTTCATTAAAGGTTTAAAGTAGTAGAAAAAACATTTGTAGCTCGTTGCATTGTCTCGAAACATATTTGAGAGGCATATGTACCTGTAAAAAGTAGTTGTTGAACTTGCAATATTTCTCAATAGATGGAAGGGAACTAGAGGCTACAAGATGGCGATCGTATCTACAAAATTATATATAGAGAAATTTAGAACCAGTTAGCATGTGGAGATAACTGACATTTTATGTCACTACTTAACTCCATCTTAGCAAGTCCAACGATGAAGGCAGATTTTAGTTGAGCGGGAACAAATCCAATGACGAAACCAGAATTTTTAGTTGAGCGGGAACAGAATATAGTTGGATTATAAAATATTCTGCAACTTCCGTTTAGACCTCGTAACTATGAGACCATGTTTTGAACAATATGGAACCTGAAGTGTTAATGTCATTTGTAGCAAAAGATAAATGTGACAAGACAACTTGGCCATATTTTTAACTCTTATAAATCAACTGTTAACTAAAATAAAATAAAATTGGGTGGGTGGGTACTCGAATCCATCCTACATATACATGGTTCTGCTCCTGCCTGCGCACCCTGGGTCGAAGCCAGATTTTTTAAATGGGAGGTGCAAAATATTTCCTTATCCATGCTAGGGATGAAATGGGCTTTGAAGGTCATTTTACACCAAAAAAGGTCAAATTTTATGATACTAGGCTGGGGAGCCCGTTGAGTTGGATGTGCAATTACACACTTAGAGTCTACTCTAAGCTGACTCCGCCCCTGTGCGCACCCCTACCGGTCTGGGAGAAATGATTGAGGCAGTAGCTCAGGTAGATCACAAGGAAGCGGAGGAAAGAGTGGTGGTGATGGAGAGTAGCTGGAGCATGGAGGTATCACCCTGACTAGTAGAGTAGAATTTCCCGTGACATTTTTCAAATTAAAAATGGTTCTTGGATACACTGAAAACTGAGACAGGGACAACTCGTTCCTTATTGTTGTCCGTAAGTTACTATGTAAGCATCATGTATGACTACTAGGAACTACTGTATGGGCTCGTGACTTGCACAAATTAAGAGTTGTTGCTTGTGCTTGCAGCAGGTTGTTCATAATCAGTAAAAATATATTTCAACCAAACAAACTAAGCATATTATTCACTGTTTTTACTTCCAACAAATACTACTACTCTTACACTTTTATTACACTTTCATCCATACTTACATGTAACCAAGTGACCCAACAACTTAGTTTTTTCCCAAAAATAATCTCCTAGTTTTATGTTAATCAAGGCAGAATTTCATTAACATTGTGACTACCAATTCTCGGCTCCAAGAAAATCAAGTAGCAAAACGCAACCGATCGCAAGCCCATGACAAGCAACAACCCAAGTTGGCAGCAACGTCAAACATTTCACACCATAAAAGTGGTGATTTTAAAAGATATACTTCCCGCCAAGCTGTTTTCCCATTCAAATATTCAATGTCCGCAAGTCAAGTTTAGCACCATTTCTTGTCTGCTCGACAATTCCCGCACCAAACAGCAAAGAAACAAATCATTTCCCGAAGCCAAGTTAGCCCAAGTCTGCACCATTCTCAAGTCCGGAGCGCACCATTCACGCAGCTAGGTCCGCAACATGGAGTGCACCATTCCCGCAACAGGACCACTTTCATTTCCCGCCCAAGTTCAAGTTTAAACCACCCAATGGATTTGTCTGTAAATGGTGAAGAGCTAGGTCCGTAACATGGAGCGCACCATTCACGCAGCTAGGTCCGCAACATGGAGCGCACCATTCACGCAGCTAGGTCCGCAACATGGAGCGCACCATTCCCGCAGCAGGACCACTTTCATTTCCCGCACCACTCAAGCTTGTCCGTAGCTCTTGCCCGAAGCTCTTGCCCGCACCAACCTTTGTCCCCACCAAAATTGGATTGAGACCAGATAAGATCAATAGGGACACGTGGAGGACTCCATCAACATGGCGGAATGTGGTGTATCTTCTTCGACACATGGCGGAATGTGGTGAATCTTCATCGACACGTGGCAGACTTTATTGACATGTGACAAAGGGGCATTTTAGTAAATGTCATCTTTTTTATCCCTTTAAATATAATTTTTGAGTGAAAGAGAAGGGGACTTTTGGCCCGGGAGTTAGGTTTTCTTCTGCTTCATTTTCAACTGTAACCCAGAATTCCAATAAAAACTCCAACTTTCATTACCCGTGTGTTTATGTCAATTTTCCCATTGACATTAACAACCAATAATTTGAAGATTGCATAATAAACTGATACATAGAATCATTTAAAGAAATAACAATTTGATAAACGTTTTTATAATTCAATGGATGATGGATCAGAAATATGATCCATGGTACAATTTCAAATACATTTCTTAAGGAATTTAAACAGATACATGTTCTCTCTTAATGAATCCTCTATCATACCTAATAAACTTTCTTCTTCTAATCTCTTTTATCTTCTCCCTTCTTCCTTTTCTGCTCCAATTTTCCAACCCCTTTTCCATTGAATGCTCTCTTCTATTTATAGTCAGAGTAACGAGCCTCACTTGTCCCGAACTCCACTATCGTTCTTCTTATTATATTAAGATCGGGATGTTTGCAAGATTGACAGATCATGTTTTCTCTTTGGTGCGCTCCTTGCATGATTTACACGTGCTCTTCATTCCTTGAAATCCGTGGTGCGTTAGTTGCATGGTTTACACGTGCTCTTTCCTCCTTGAATACCGATGTCGTCCCGATCATATGTGTCAGTAAAGTAATTATTACCTTACTTTCCCGTACTATATGCATTTAATGCTGTTACTTTCCCGATCTTACGTGTCAGCCGTGCAGAAATTCGCTCAGTCTGTCACTTCCGTCCCGTTCCACTACTTCGTTATGGCTCTGATTGCATGCTTCTCATCCTTCTTTAATTTCACTGTTTCTTTCTTAATCGTTTTACACGTGTCGCTCCTACTTTATTTCCTAACATCTGCCCCCTTCTTTTTCTTTTTCCAAAAATCTTAACGGTCGATTCGAGGTCTTCGAAAAAGTAAAAGAACAATTATTACTTCCACTTTTCCATTACTTCTTTTCACACGTTAGGCGAACTTTTCGGAAGCAGTAACTCTTATTATCACGTTTGTGTCAGTTACTCCGTTTTTCGAGGGAATCAAATCTCTGCCTTTAATTAATGCCTTTCCAAATTGTGACGGTTTCTATTCTTTGCTTTAAATACGAAGCAGTCTTTTTCACTTCTGTTTTTTACCTCTTAAAGTTGCTGTTCTCTGTTTTCCTCGAGTTTTTTCAAGTATTTTCGTCATCCCAATCGTCTTTATAGGCTTTTAACACCAGGTCAAGCAATTGTTTATCTTCTTTCTTCAGGTATGTTAAAATTTTTCTTTTGGGTATCTTACTTTAAAGTCTAATCATGATTAACTTTTCACAAATATAATTGGATTAGTTTTTTTCAGATATGATTGAGTTGATCCTTAAAACTTTTCTTTCCAGGTAAAATATCATGGCGTCTAGGAATCCCCATACTACTGATGACCATCAAGAATCTGGAAGACCTGTTAGAATTTCTTCCTCTCGATACGCCGTGCCTCGGCCTGCTCGTAATCCAGTTCCTGAGACTACTGCAAATGTTAACCCTACTTCTAGAAACAAACGTTCTCAAGCATCTTATAGCTATCGAACAATGGATATTGAAGATTTTAAAAGAAGACATGATATTCAAGACTTTAAAGTCTCATTTTTTGATCCTAGTTTTGATGTTCTAACTTTATGTGTGATGCAGAAGTTCAATTATTCACACAATCGTTTGTTAATTGCTGCTGGTGCTTTAGAGGCCGGACTTCGTATTCCTCTATATGAAGAGGAGAATCCCTTTCAATTCGAGGTCCTTGCGACTCGAAGTAATTCTTCCCATGGACTGGCCCGATCTATTTCTCAATATAATGGTAATTGGTGGCGGATTCTTGATGAGTGCTATCTTCGAAGTGAAGGGCGGACTAATCTTACCTGCTACGTACCAGATTCTTCAGAACGCCGGGGTTATATGATGTGATTTTACATAGTGGTAAATAAAGGTTCGATTCTCGAACTTGTGAAGATAATGATTTTAGAAAATACTGGACTTAATCTAAACTAATAAAAATCAGGAAAATAAACTAGAGATGATTTTTAGAAAATATGGAGAAAACCAGGAATCAAGATTCGGTTATTTCTAACAATTTATGTGATTAATCGGGTAATTCTTTTAAATAAATTAAGCTCAAATATTGCCAAAATAGGTTTTATGCAAACAAGTAGAGGTAAATCATAAGCATGGGACATCAGAGGTCGTTAACCCAGCATGACCCATCAAACAAAAACACCACTACTGAATGGAAACCGTTTTTCTATTACGAAACTATACAATTTTAACAAGTAAAGAATTATAAATAATTAATTAAAAATAGACTTACCACATAAAATTGAGAGAAAAACCTCCTCCATCATCCCAGGAAATATACTTAGCTCATGATGAAGAAAACTTGCTCAAAAGATCTTTTCATTGCTCAAAATATTGATTACAAGGTTGAATAATAGTGCAACAGCTGAACAGACGCGTTTATAAGTGTTACAGAACAAGGTTCAGCCGTTACAGAAGGCTAAGGCAAAGAAAAGAGGGAAAGAAATTTGAAATTTAAGGCAACAGAACAGCAACACTTATAAGAGTTGTTGTGTCTTCTTCTTCGGCAACGACAAGTTGAAGAACACGGTCACCGGCGACAGCAGCAGTGGCCGGATCGTGGGTATTCCGGTCACAATTCCGGCGACTCCGAAACTTCAATTCTAAGCTATTCTCCACGTTCTTCTTGGCTTCTCTTGGTATATATAGATTCTAGGGAGCCTCGTGAGTCTTCTAAACCTAATAGAACTCTTTAAAACACATCCAAATCCTCCCAAATCCGAATCAAAGTATAACTCCCTTTTTCCGGCGAAACTCGGATTTGAGGCTATTTTTCCGGCGTAAACCTCTAATTCTTCACGTGTTTAATCTTGTATGGACCTCTAGTATATTGTGCATCAATTTGGGAGCAAAATATTCCAAAAATTTCATGAATCAAAGTGTACAGTTGCATTCCGTCCGATCCCGTGACTGGCTTGACTTGGTCAACTCGGGTTGACCGATTTGACTCGGGTTTGACCCGATTTTGACCGAGTTGACTCGAGGGTACCCCTTATCCACTTCTAGGGTGCCAAATAACACTTGTCCTTGGGTGCCTTTATCACTTTTTAAGCCAATTTTTCCACAAATCTTTATTCTTCAAATGTACCTACAAAAGCATAAAAACGCGTAATATTTGCAAAATCGAATACTAACTTAATAGAAACTAAGGTGCAAACTAGACACTAAAATGTGTCTATCATTATACTGTTGAAAATTTTCATGCCACATATGGAGATTGCATCTCAAAGAAAAATTATGTGAAGTGGAGTGTCAGTCCCGCTCGCAAAAGTCATCCGGGATTTTCCTTGTTACATGAAATTGATGATCCCAAAATCTAGCATATTCCTAAAACCAAGCTTGATTTTCCCACAAAGGAAAGAATTCGTCAGGACCATGACTACAAGTGGTATCGCACTCCAATTGTAACTGAAGGTCCTTGGGTTTATGGTAACATTCCTGCCCATGAAATTCAAGTGCTTCGAAATCGATTCCCAAGTTACTGTCCTTGGCGGTTAAATTTTGTGGACTACAAGTTCGATTATAAGGTTTGCGTTATTCTTTATTTCAACACTATTATGAATTGTTATTAAATTATTCCTTTATGAAACAAATGTCTATGTTTCAGATTGAACCTGACTCTGATCTTGTCACTGATGTCCCTCCTCCTCCTCCTCGTCCTCGTCGAAGTCTTGGTATTCAAACTGTTGAGGGAAGACAGAGAGTGGAAGAAGAAGAAATTGTTGAAGGTAAAGGAAAACGTAAGCTAGTTTTTCCTGAAGAAATAAAGAAAAAGAGAAAATGAGAAGACCATCATACCCTTTTGAAGCAGAAGAGGGGGAAATTAGAGATGATACAATTGCGGGGTGCAGTAATTCTGCTCCTATAACTGCTGCTGAAGGTTCGGTCCAAACCGATGTATCGGGACAACATGTTATTATCAATGCTGTTCCCGTAAGTATGGAATTACCTATTCTTCCTTCAGATTTGTCCTCCGTTCCTTCATCTATTTCTGAAACTGTTTCAGATACCACTGCCCCCTCAAATATCTTCGCCACTTTTTCTCCTCTTCCTTGTAGCTTCGACATAATGCACGTTGCTCCTTGCGGTGCTTCATTAACTGTTTTCTCCGGATTTCCTCAAGAGGAAGCAGACGATACTAATATTGAAGAAGATAATGTAGTACAATTGATTGAAGCTGTTGTTGCTGTTGAAGAGAATGTTGAAAATGAAAATATTGTTGTAGAAGGGCAAGGAAATGAAATCTCTGAGGGAGGCAATACTGAAAGTACGAACCCTAATGTTCCCCCCTCAATCGTTCCTGATGCTGCGCACCAAACTGAGAATATAAATACTTCTGAGGTTAATCAAACAATAAATGCCCCCATCGGGACATCACTTCGTCCTGCCACTCCTCTTATGATAGTGACAATGGCATGACCGATCCTCCCGTACAATTGCCTTTTGATGAGGAAGATGAAGGAATTATTCTTGCGGGTAAAGAAAATGAAGCCTTCGAATGGTTTGTCTCAAAAGGGTTTTTAAATACTTCTATTCGGTTCGACTTATCGAAGGCCGATAATGCCTCCATGGCTAGGCTTCGGGCTTCGGTTGGTGCGGTTTCGATAGATCAAACCCGAGATGCTTGGTTTGAAGGTGATTTTTTCGATCAACCATACCCATTCAGTCTTCCTTCTTCCTTGAGTGAAATTATAACCATGGCAGAAGGCTCAACGTACTCATTTCCTCAACAAGTTCTTGCTCAGCTCAAAGCTGGTAACGATTGTACGTTTGCAGCGTACAAGTTCTATAAAGCTCGAGCCGTAATGATGGAACGGATGCTCAAGAACGGGACATCAAAGGCAAAGACTGGGAATGAAGGTTTGCAGCAAGAAATTGAGAATCTGAGGCAACAAAACAATAATCTTCAACAACAACTTCAACAACATCAAGAACACCAACAACAACAGCTTCGACAGCTCAAAATTTATGAGGATCAAAATCAAAAACTTCAAGATCAGAATCAAGGTTTGTCCTTACATCTCAATTCATACTTCAAGATCAGAATCAAGGTTTGTCCTTACATCTCAAAAACTTCAAGATCAAAATTTAGATTCGTACTACATCGTTCCAGGATCTATCTTCATTGGGTACGATCCTATGGTTCGGCAGTACTTGGTGCGTTAGTACTTGGTACGTTCCAGTACTTGGTACGTTCCAGTACTTGGTGCGTACTTCGTGTGTTCCAGTACTTGGTGCGTTCCAGTACTTGGTGCGTATTTTTTTTCTCACCCCCCCCTTTTTTTTTTTTTAAAAAAAAAAAAAAAATCTACCCTTCATTGATGGGATCAGAGGGAGACTTGGAACCTCTGTTTAGGTTCCAGCGTAGGATGATTCAGTTAACAATCACGCAAGGGAAGTGAATATGGATATGGAACTGGTTAAGAAGAAATTAACACAATTGTCCGATAGTATTGATTTGAATACCTGGAGACGTAATAGAGCGGAATCCAAGTATCAAGAAGTTCTGAAAACTTTAACTCTTAAAGAAGCAGAATTTAAATCTGTAGTTAGAGGTATATGTTGAGTTATATGATGATTTTATTGATGGTATTATATGGTTTAACTAACATTCACTCTGATTTTTAGTGCTAGAAAAGAAAATGAATGAAGCTAATGGCCGAGCAACAATAGCGGGAGCTGAACCTAACATTGCCAATAATATAATAGCAAACATCACTGAAGAGCTGAAGACTTCAGAGAAAAATGTAGCTTTAAATACAATTAAGCTTCAGGACTTACAATCTCAACTCAACATTCAAGGTGATGAAATAACTAAAGTACAATCAAGAGCTGATGAACTATTAAAGGAATTGAATGCTGAGAAGGAGAAAGTAAATAAAGACCAGGATAAAATTAAAGATCTTCAATCGGAAGTTGACTATTTCCATGCTTATGTTGTCTGGGTAAGACAAGATGCTAAAGCTAAAATTGCAATGTCATTTAATTCTGCTTTGGAGCGGGCTCAGGCCGATCCTTCTATGGTAAATGGTCGTGCTCTTGTTCCGGAAGTTCCTTCTCAACCAGTCCATCCATCCAATCGCAAAGCATAGCTATACTTGTTGTTGGCTTTTAGTATTTGTGGCTTCATTTCTAGATATTTTATCTTTGTGTCCCGATCCTGTTTTGTTTCGAAGCTTGACTTTTGCTGAGAACATTATTTTGTGATTTTTTGTTTCTAACTGGTTTGTGCTTTGAATATTATCCCTGCACAAAATATAATATTTATAAAATTTTTAGGTTAATCATAATTTTTCAGAAATACAATGGATTGAAGTGTATATACCTCAAAACATATAATCCGAGATCCCACACATACGAAACAAACCCGGGCCAGGGGTAAGATACAAGGTTTGTCCCGAACGTATTATGAAAATGATAACCATAAGTTAGATATTCCTCCTTTATGAAAAGATTAGAATTTATTCAAATTCTAATAAGACATGTACCTCGTTGGGTATTGAGATTGAATTTTGTCGCCAATCGAAGCGTTTTCCAGAATACGATGTTCCTGGATTTGGATTTAGATTGTGTCGCCAATCGAAGCGTTCTTCCAGAATAAAATATTCCTGGATTTACTTTTATTGTAAGTACAAACTCAGAAGAAATTGTATCGTAAAATAAAAGTTTAAAATAAAGATATGAGTACCTGTGCGGGCTTCCATAATTGTGTTAGTTTTATGGATAATAAAGCTTTAGGTATCGTGCATTCCAGGGATATTGTAAGTTTTATCCTTGCATATTTTGGAGAAGTATGTATTATATATGGACCGTCCCAAGTTGGTGCGAACTTCCCAGCATCTTTGTCCCGATGGTATTCAGGGATATGTCGTAATACATATTGTCCTTACACGAAATTTCGGGACTTGACTTTTTTGTGGTAATCCCGTGCTATCCTTCTTTGATAGTTCTCCATCTTCTGGAGTGCCACTTCCCGCTTTTCTTCTAAATCATCCAATTTCTCTAACATTAGATCTGTATTCAAATTTTTCTCCCATGCTTCTGTTCTTGTCGTAGGTAGAATGATTTCAGTTGGTATGACAACTTCTGTACCATATGCGAGAAGGAAAGGTGATTCTCCAGTGGATTCTTTTCTCGTGGTGCGATAATCCCATAAAGTGTTATGCAATTGTTCACACCAACGTTTGTGATACCCATCAAGTGTTTTCTTCAAATTCATTGCTATTGTTTTATTCGTGGATTCGGCTTGTCCATTACTTTGGGGATAAAATGGTGTGGATCTGTATTGTTGAATATTATACGTCTCAAACAACATATCAATGTTTCTTCCTTGAAATTGTTGTCCATTATCAGAAACTATGGCTGCTGGTATTCCAAATCTACATATGATATTTTCAAATAAAAATGTAAATACATCAGAATCTCTGATTCGAGCCAATGCTTTCGCTTCTACCCATTTGGTGAAATAATCAGTAGCCACTATTAAGTATCGCCTCTTTTTAGTTCCTTCAACTAACGGACCAACAATATCTACTCCCCATTTTATAAATGGCCATGGGCTGAGTATAGAATTGAGTTCGGTGGCTGGTGCTTTGATCTTTTTTGCAAATCTTTGACATTCCTCACATCTTCGTACCATGTTGTCTGAGTCCTTTTGCATGGATATCCAATAATAACCTTGAGTTTTGGCTTTTAATGCAAGTGACCTTCTTCCACTATGGTTTCCGGCATCTCCATAATGTATCTCTTTAAGTATCTGAATTCCTTCCTGTTGTGATAAGCATCCAGATAACGGTCCGAGAAATGATTTTCGATATAAAATTCCATTCCGAAGTTGGTAATTGTCTGATTTGAGTTGAATTTTTCTTGCTTCTTGAGAATTGGTAGGTAATATATTATCTTGTAAATATTGATGAATCGGAATTCTCCAATCCGGTTCACTTGTTTGATCACCTATTTGTTGAGGTAAAAATGGGATGTTTTGTAGTGTAGGATCATGAACTTTTTCTGTTATGTTTTCTTCCATATTATGAAGTATTCTTATCTGAATTGAAGGTTCATAAATTCTTCCAACTTTTAGTGCTGTCATACTCGAGTCAGTTAACATAGAAGAAATGAATGCTAAAGCATCAGCATGCCGATTTTTATCTCGAGATAAATGTCGGAAAGTAAGATTTGGGATTTGGCTTGCCAGGCTTTGAACAAGATTTTTATATTGCACTAAATCTGCATCAAATGTTTGATATCTTAATTCAAGCTGTCGAATTACCAACTGCGAATCACTCGTAAGTCGAACATTGCTAATTCCCAATTCAATGATAAGTTTCAAAGCATGGACTACAACTTCATATTCTACTATGTTGTTTGTATGTTCTTCAAATTCAAGACGGAAAGAATGAATCATTCGATCTCCCATTGGTATAGTAATTACAATGCCAATTCCTGCTCCTTCTTTGTTTCGGGATCCATCAACAAAGATTTCCCACCTTTGAGAATTTGTCGAGTCCAAAATATCTTGTGGGTCTTCTTCCTCGCACCCAGGTAGTCCTTGAATTTCATATTCTTCTTCAATTGGGAAATCTGCAAGGAAATCAGCTAAAACTTGAGATTTTTGTGCGGTTTGTGACTCATAAATTATATTGAATTGTTCTAGCTGGGCATTCCATTTTGCGATTCTTCCCACTTTTCCCGTATTCTTCAATACCGATTGTAACGGTGCCTTGCTCGGTACCTGATGTGATTTTATATAGTGGTAAAAAGAGGTTCGATTCTCGAAATTGTGAAGGTAATGATTTTAGAAAATAATGATTTAGCCTCTCTGGTTTGAAACGAAGAGCTTGCTATATCGAGCCTTGAACTCAACGGATTGCCGCCACTGCTGCCAAATGATTAATCAAGTCTTTATAGTATGAGCCGCTGGGCGCTTCGATAACTCTTCCAAAGTCACCGGTTGAAGCCTTATTAATGGCTGAACGAGTCGACTGTCCAAGAATGTCCTTTAGGGAAGAAGTTTACTTGCTTTCGACTTAGAATAGAAGGATTTTTTGGCGCTCAGTTAGTTATATTCATTTGTTTATAGCAGATTGGTATCATCCTCACATCATAGAATGGAAGCTCTCTTCATAATTTATTTATTCATTAAGTAAGAATATCTAAGATGGAAGGTTCGGAGTTTGGGTCTCTAGCGGTGGTCTTGTAGCCTTTCGAGCAGCTAAGCCTATTATAATCCTAATTCTAGAAAATTCCAGGAGTAAGAAAAAGACTAAATAACCTAAATATGATTTTTAAATAATTTTAAACGTACCAGGAATCAGGAATCAGGTAAATCTAACAACCTATGTGATTAATCAGATAATTCTTTTTAAATTAATTAAAGCACAAATAATTGGCAAAGTTGGTTTTGTTATGCTAACAAACATAGGTAAATCACAAGCATGGACTATCAAAATTAATTAACTAAGCATAATCCATCAAGCAAAAGCACAACTGTTGAAAGAAAACCGTTTTTACTATTCAAAACTATGCAATTCTAATAATAAAAGAATTATAAATAATTATTAGAAAATAATTAAATCACATAAAATTGAGAAAATTACCTTATCCATCATCCCAGTAATTAGACTTAGCCCATGGTGAAGAAAACTTGCTCAAAAGTTGATTTCATTGCTCAAAATATTGATTACAAGGTTGAATAACGCTGTAACAGCTGATTTGATACGCTTATATGCGTTACAGGAGAGGGTTCAGCTGTTACA
>JAJJMC010031477.1:3028901-3041717 GCA_023531435.1 Papaver californicum | reverse complement strand
CCTTCTTTAATTTCACTGTTTCTTTCTTAATCGTTTTACACGTGTCGTTCCTACTTTATTTCCTAACACCGTGGATATAGACAAATCATTGTCGAACCACGTTAAATCTATATGTGTTGATTTTACTTTAGTTTTGGTTGTTGACGATCATGAAAATGGTCGCTACAATGTTTTGGTTGTTGGCGATCATGAAGATGGTCGTCACAAACATTATACGATTTGTGATCTTTGAATTCGTCGTAAGATACAATTTGTACACTGCGCTAAGACTTATTTTGGTCGACGTCATCGGCAAGGACATTTTCTGGTCCTAACTACTTAACCAATACAATACAAGAAACTAAAAATTTGTAGTAATATATAGCATGAATCGAAAGGTTTGCTCATCTACACATACACACACTCTCTTTTTCCATGAGGTAACACATAACTATCAAACTTTTCATGCCAGGATCCAGAAATCCTTTTGATGTTGAGTAGTGATCAAATATCCTCCAAGTTTTTTGCTTTTCCTCCTCACACCAATTGCCATACAATTAGCATTCTCAATGCAGTATTCGACAACCCCAGAGCTACTACTCCTTTTACGTCGCCACAGTTGCAATAAACGCCATGTTATGGTGCGTTTTCTTTGTCCTAAAAATCAATAGTGACACTCCTTGTTTCTTTGCCTCTTACACTATGGTTAGACCTTTTTGCTTTGCTGCTTCTACTACTTCAACTTGAACCTACAAATAGCAAGGCCAAGGCTTCGTTATTATTAGCGAAACTAGAGTGGTGCTTAAATACTTAATAATAAAAAAAGAAACTTCCATTGTCCCAGGAAGAATGATATCTTTACTTTTTTTAATTTAACCTATTTTTAGATATAAAAAAAAATGCCTATTTTTAGATAAAAATAATAAAAAAAATGAAAATATCATTTTTCCTAGGACAGAAATAGTAGGAATGAGACTGATATTAAATCCATTAATATGATAAACATTGATTCCGTTAATATAATCAACACTTAAGAAGAAGTCATGTCACTAAGTCCATTTCTTAATTATACGTAAAGGCGTGGGCATCAAAATATCAGATATCGTAGAATTTTCTAAAAGTATCCGTCGTTATTTTGGTGGAATGGAAGCCACTTGAGAAGTTTAAAACTCATTAACATCCTAATTTTTACTAAACTGTCAAAATAAAGAAAAACGAGGATTGAGAGGTAAATTACCTCTGGTCTTTCCAAGTGACATAAATTCTTGATGGTTAAAAGCAGTTCATAAGCCCTTGCACTCATTTCCGTAACCTCAGGCCCTTTACCTGTAATAGAAAAGAACATCTCCATCAATAATTTTTCTTAAATATAACCGCAACAGAGTAAATTCCAAGAGAATTCATGACTAAATTCTTACGTTGCTTCGAAGAATTAGGTTGCCACATGAAGAAGGACTAATGTATCTTGACTCTGAACAGTATGTGTTAAAGTCCATTGAATTGCACTTGCAACTTCATAACTCAAATCTACTACCACCATAATTCTTCTACCAACAACAAACTTTGATTTCCGTTGCTCGGTGCCGAATTGATCTTTGTTCGTACTATTATCAATCATCATCATTAAGTCATCTTTCTTTATGAAATTTGAAGAAGACGACTTGATGGGTTTGCTTTGAATAGGTTTAGAACGAATTCGTATACGCGTTGAAGATGAATTGAAACAAGAAACCTGAAATCTTGATGATGAGCTAGTTCTATCCATTATGAAATGTGATGTTTCAGTGATAACTGCGAGTTCTTTCTTTGTCTAAACTTAGTCTTCTATAAATATGTATACATGGGGGTGACTCGAACACTTGTAATCGCTAGATATTGAACGTGCAGAGCATGAATGATTAATTCTAAGTAGCTGGGGGATGTTTTTGTATGTACATGAATTTTTAATGAGTAGTTCGAGTTGTATCGTGCGTTCACGACTCTACATATTTTTTAGGCTGTACATTAAAATATATGCTGTTTGTTACGTGTTCTTGATGATTCATAGTTAGGTTTTTGATGATTTATAGTTATCGGAGCGAGCTTGTAACTAGTATATATGGTGGCGTACGGTAACACTAACATTGGCATGGTGGCGTAATCTTGACTAGTAATCTGAGATGATTGGTGGGTACTCTGATCAGAACAATAGTAATTTTCCCAATGACCCAAAATAGTAAAATCTATATTGTGATTTAAAATCTATCAGTGTGATTCAACATGAATACTCCATGAACGAATATTTGCTTAAGTGTCCAAAACTTGTGCAGTGTCCTTTGCCTCTGGCCGAAAGTTTGTTACGTATCCCAAAATTTGAGTTTCAAACAACACCCACCAATTTGACATCACACCATCTGACCCGGATTATATTAGCCCAGAACCCAGATCTAGATCCGAATTACTACTATAAAAGACCCATCCAATTCTATGTTGAAGAGGAGGAAACAGACAGAAGAAGAGATGTTGCCAAGCCTTCCTGAAGGGTTTCAGGTACACATCTTTCTCAAATTACCAGTTAAGTCTATCCAATGCTGTAGGTGTGCATGTAAGATTTGGTGTTCACTACTCTGTAGCCATTACTTTATTAAGACTCACGTCGATCATGCTATCCGTAACCCTAGGCTCATGCTTCAATCTGCCAAACGAGAAAAGAACAAGTGTCTGTTTCGTTCAGTAGATTATGCTCCAATATTATCAGCATCATCAGCACTTCCGACATCATCTAGAACATGTACATGCGATGGAGAAATTCCAATAATGGATTATCTTATCCAAGATGTGTTGCGTAAGTCTCGAATGTTGGGTACTTGTAATGGTTTGATTTGCATGCCTTTAAGATCGTCCGAGGATGTTTTTATTTGGAACCCATCAACCGGTGAATACAAGAAAGTGCCAATTCCGTTTTCCACATCTATATGTCACTCTAACTGGTGCGGTGTTTCATTACGATTGCGTTGTCAAATGTAGTAGTTAAAAATCTAACTACTACCCCGAGAGATCTAACGTATGAGAATGAAGATCTATCAACCTAAGATAAAATTAAAGAACATAAAAGTGATGAACACAAATATTTACGTGGTTTAACCGTTAATGAGGTCTACATCCACGGGTTAGGATTTCACTACGATCTAATGTATTTACATGAGACTTCATTCAAAGAAAATGAAGCTCTTGGTGTGCTTAAAAATATCTCTTATGGTGTTAGCTAAAAGAAGAAGAAGTTGGATCCCTAAAAACATATCACAGTTTCTCCTTTATAGAGAAAGAGATGTACATCTAGTTACAAATTGTCCTTAGGGCTAACTAGTTAGGATAAGAACTAGTGGAAGATAAGCTATTCTATAAATGGTTGTTGTTGAGCTAAGTTACTTTGGTGTTGATCTTGCGCCACGTGTCCCCACAAATATTTTGGCACTACATTTTTCCTCTTTTCTTGAGGGTTGTTCGAAGAAGAATCCTTAAGAAAATCCTCTAAGTCTTTTATCTTCGTTGTTGGTTTTTTGCTTCGTATATATTCGGAACGCAGCGAATGAATATTGTAATAAACTTTATAGCTTCTACTTTTTACTGCGGGAACTAAGCGGAAGAACACAATCTGGTTTAAAAGTATTAATACTTTTCCTTTTCTTGCGCGAAGTTCCAAAGCATTTCTTGAAATAATATTTGCGGACTACTGGTGTGATGTGATAGTATTCCTTGTACGCTGCCCTGTAACATATTTTAGAATTTTATAAGTAATCTTCGCATACGAAATGCGAAGCATCCGTCTTGAAAAAGTATAAATAAAAAGCCCAAAGCATATGAAATATCAGTTCTCGAAGTATACGAAATATGAAGTATTAATCCTTGAGTAAGTATTAGAAATTCAAAGTATAAGAAGTACCCAGCCTTGAATGCTAATGAGTAGTATTGTGAAGCAGTGAATCATAGGGTTAGGAAGTACACAGTATATGAAGCAAGAAATTACAATGAGTAGTATTGTCATGCCTAGGAAAGTAGTATGACGATAACATTTGTGAATGCCTAACAAGATGCAAAAGTGTGTACGAGAATGGTGTCTACCGAGCTACTCAATTTATTCAAATTATTTCTCATGGAAAGTGTTTGTTTACTAGATTATGTCATGTATGCAATAACTATAAGAAATTAAAAGGCAAGGGTAGAAAGATATGTTATCCAAGCTATTGCTCCGATATGAGTTATCTAGAGGAGATCAAAGAAGGTATGGAGCATTCCCGAGTTGAGACGTCTGGAGGGGACGTCTGAATGTGCCTTGAGATGTTATGTCTGAATCAGGCTAGAGATAGGCTAGCACCGGTTTTTGGAGCATACCCTATATGCCTATGGTCTGAGGTGGTGAGGATAGAGATGGTTCTTATCCGAGATGGTTGGGTCCGAAATAGATGTCGTGAGTTGATTTTACTTCAGCAAGCTGACCAGACTTGGTTGTCTGAGTTGAACTGTGGCAGTTTGTCCGGACTCCAGGGACAATCTCCACCGAAGTTGAGCTGATTTCGAATCGACTGCTTCCCAGAATAACTTGTCAGAGATGGACTAAGCTGATTGGATTTGGTGTTGGTCGAGTGACATTACATTGAAGTAACTACGCCAAGCCTGCTGGAAGTTTGCATCTACTCTGCTCACTAGAAATTTAGGTGAACATCTTGATGATAAAACAAACCCTCAACCTTATCAAACTAGCACCCGAGTCTGTGAGTACTAGCCAGAGTTGGGTAGCCCGAGATAATGGTTGTTGGTGAACTGGTCTGAATCATCTCCCTCCGAAGCTGGATTGGGGAGGCCCGATTAGATTGATCATGATTCCATGGATTTCATCTTATTGTAACTCCCGATGATGCGGACTAGTGATTGACTTCATGTTGCGGCTGGGAAAACCTTTTCTTCCCCCATATTCCATTGTTGTTGTTGGAAACCAAAGATATTACTGGAAACCCTTTTTCTCTCGAGATGGCTTGCCATACTCTGACCTGAAGAGAGATTGTGATGCTCGAGATTGTTGTGCTTGCCCCTTGGTTAATGCTCAGGTTCAGCCTCGATATATGATGCCCCCTTTTGCTTTATAAAGAATATGAATCTAAGTCTTTGGAAAACAAAAGTCCTATATGACAACCTTCATGCCCCATAGTCTCCTTGTTATTTATTTACACGTCGAACTCCTGCAAAAATCAGATAGATGTGTTATTCCATATATTCGATATCCATAACAAAAAAGATCATCGGGCCCAATGCCATGTCCTGATTTGGATATCTCATCATCACTAATCTCTAGTGATGGGATTTGTTAAGTCCACTAACTATCCTAGCCTAGGGTTCATATCACATTGGGGATTACCGATTGTCCAATTCGAATAATCTGTTGTTTCAGGGATCCCTTTTCCTTCGATTGACCACCTAGGACAATCTCATGGGACCACCTGTGTTAGTCTCTGGGTATCCCCTTTGACTTTGGACCTAACAGAGTCCTCGGATCACCTCAAGATATTTTTGGGTACCCGAGTACGAATGATCCACTGTGTGTCATGGGTAACCCCTTGTATGGTGGCATCCCTCTTATTGTGATAGTTCTAATACTGCTGCAAGATTTTCTTCCGAGTTTTGGTAGTGCGTAGCATTCGTGATAATGTCCTTCTTTAGGTTGTTCTTTTAGCATACGCTGCTATGTTAGGAGTGCGAATGCCTGTCTTTGCTCCAACGCTTGCTTGCCTACTATAGCTCTTGTAAAGAGTACAACTTGCTGTGAACTCGAGTTAGTGGACTTATCATTTATCAGTTTGTATTTCCCAAATAAGGTAATTGTTCATCGAGAAAAGTCTGCTGAAGCTTATCATTTATTTTGTACTAACAAGATGTTGCATTGTGTACAAGATTTCACATTTAAAAAATGATCAATTTGCCGAGAAAATTTCAAGATCTCTCGTAGGAAAATTTATTCTTTTATTGTGAAAGCCAAGTCTCATGAAAAAATATTTTTTCACGAAAAATTCGAACTTATCGGTAGGTAAGGAGGTATTAGTAGGAGCAGTGCTTGTTCAGACTTTTGAGACATGCATCGTGTATTGGACTGACTGAAATTATCACACTCTGTAATTCAGTGTATTCAGCTAGTTGGCGGCACCAAAATGCCAAGCCATATGTCAAGGGGTTGTCCTTCGCCTCGACTTTCTCCGTGCGGCACTTGTCTAGAATTCCTTTACTAGATAAGTAAGCCTTCCCTAATGAAGTTTAACACAACTTCAAATGACTACTCATGATCAAACTCACAAGAAACTCAAGAACAACTTATGAACAGTCAAGAACAAGAATGAACACTTGAATGAAAGTTGTATGTATGTATTGCTCTCCCAAACTTGGATGCTTTACAAATGAAGGGGGCGTCCCTATTTATACTAGTAAGGAGATGATCTTTACAATTCTAGATAATTCTAGAGTATGGCCTAGATCTTTACAAGTGTATGGCTAAGATCTAATTCTAGAGTTTTCTATCCATACCTACACATATCTACAATTCTAGAAGATTCTAAGAAAGGGACAAAAATAAGAGAATTCTAGAAAAGGGAGGCTAGCCATTTAGCCAAAGGGATAGCCAAGGTGGTGCATAAGGGTGATTTAGCCATATGTTCTAGCCATTTGGTGCACCCTTGTGACATTCCCCCCCACCTAATTCGCAGACGTCCTCGTTGCGTTGTACTTGCCGATGAGATCCTTGTGTTTCCAAAGTAAATCTTCGTGTTCCCAACTGGCTTCACTGTCTGGTTGATCCTTCCATCGAACAAGATATTCCTTATAAACTCGTCCTGCTCTTGTGACACATCTGAGTGACTCTATACTTGAAACCTGCTTGTCTAGAGAGGTAATCATGTTGAACGGATCCCTCTTCGTTATTCCTCTATACCCATCGTCTTGATCTGCATAGTATGGCTTCAAGCAGCTAACATGAAAGACGAGATGGATTTTCATGTGACTTGGCCGTTCCAATCTATAAGATGCCTTCCCGACTTTCTTAATGATGCGAAATGGTCCCTCGTACCGTCGAATGAGTCCCTTATGTATACGAAAAGCTTTGAACTGTTGTGTGTTCAACTTCAGCATGACTAAGTCGCCTTCTTCGAAAGATACGGTTCTCCTTTTCTCATCCGCCCATTTCTTCATACGCTGAGAGGCTTTCTCCAAGAATGCTTTGGCCAAGTCATGCTTCTCATGCAATTCCTTAGTAAACTGAAAAGCAGCAGGGCTCTTTCCTCTAGATCCTCTAGCGAGTTTGTGTGGCATTAACGATTTTTTGGCCTGTGGCCAACTCAAATGGGATGTGGCCAGATGATTCACTCTTCTGCAAGTTGTAGCAAAACTGAGCCTCGTCCAAAAGTTCCACCCAATTCCTTTGGTTAGCGTTCGCGAAGTGTCTCAAGTACTCCTCCAACAATGCATTGGTGCGCTCCGTCTGTCCATCTGTTTGAGGATGAAAGCTTGTAAAGAAGTTAAGCTCGGACCCAAGTAACTTGAACACCTCTGTCCAAAATTTCCCAAAGAACCTTGGATCGCGATAACTAACTATTATCTTTGGTATGTGATGTAATTTTAAAGTGGTAAATAAAGATTCGTTACTTAGACTTGTGAAGATTGATTTTAAATTTAATTTCTAAAACTAAAAGTATGAAAACTCAAATATTTTTTACAAGGTTGAGAGAAAACTGAGGCTAGGATTCCACTATTTTCCAATTTCAAAGTGATAATAATATTAATCATGCAATTAAAACATTTTAATTTGATTCTAAATCATTGCAAAAATAGATTTTCAAAACAACAACTGTATAACAAAAGCATGGAGCATCTAGGGACCTAATCCGAGGCATGCACCATCTAACGGAATCACAATTGCTTAAAAAAAATCTTTTAAATCAATTTTCAACCAAGGCAATTAATCATAAATAAATTGCATAAATTAATTAAATACATACCACATAATTGTTGGAAAAGTAGTTTCCTCCATAGCCTCAAAGAAGAAGTTTAGCTCCTCATAATAATGGCAAAATCCTCAAAAATCATTATTTATTACTCAAAAATTGCTTACAAGGAGAATATGATTGCACACAGTCGATTAGATACGACTATAAGTGTTGCTGGAAACACTTCAGTCTGTTACAGAAGGTATTTCGAATGAATACGCAACAAGAAACAGTTTTCTGTTGCATTTTGAAATAAAGTACGGTTTCTGTTTTAATGAACGACGGTTTTCTGGTGCAGTCTGCTTCGTGTTCTTCCTTGGCAGCAGCAGAAATTGTTGTTCGTCTGTTAGCTTTCTTCTCGTGATTTCGAGCAATTCTAAGCTTCCCCAATCTCCTCTCTCCCTCTGGACACCTCTAAGCTTCCTTTATATCCTAATCAAAGCCTTAATCATCCTCAAAAACTTCCTTTAATTCCTTGCAGGATCACCGATCAACAATTTCCAAAAGAGAAAAGATTTTTCCTGATTTCCTTTTTCTTGCTCCGTTTAGTGATTCTATGATTAGAAGAATATTTAGATCTTTCTTCTTTTCTTCTTATTACCCAAATAACTTGATTTCCTAAAACAACTTTGAGAAGATTTCCAAAATTAAAGCTTGTTTCCATATTCAAGCTATTTCCTTTACGTGAGAATTGTTCCCGCCAATTTTTTCGTTTGAAATTTGGGGTGTGGTTGCCTTTAACCAAAGTGTGGGTGCCTTAATCCAAGTTGAGGGTTCCTTTAACATTTCTCCAAAAATACCTAAAAAGCAATAAAAAACCATAATAAGTACAAAATCGAATACTAACAATATATAAAATTGAGATCAAGTCGGACACAAAAATGTGTTATCAGTATGCCCCAATACTTGACCACGTACTTCACGAACAATCGGTCAGCCTGTTACACAGTGCAATTTTTTGGTGCAGCGATGAAGGTAGCATACTTGGTGAACCTGTCCACAACCACCAAGATTGATCCTAAACCATCCACCTTGGGTAAGGCAGAGATGAAGTCCATTGATAAACTCTCGCATGGTCTATCTAGCACTGGTAATGGCTCTAGAAGTCTTCCTGACTTCTTGTGTTCTACCTTGTCCTGCTGGCACACTAGACACGTTCGAACATAAGCGTCCACGTCGTCCTCCATCTTTGGCCAGTAATAACTTGCTTCCAACAAAGCCAACGTCCTTCTCTGACCAGGATGGCCTGCCCATCGGGTGTCATGAAACTCGTGCATTAGTTCACGCCTCAGGTTCCCGTACCTAGGTATGAACATCCGGTTCCCATGTGTGAATAAGAGACCGTCTTTCAACCAGAACCGACGAGTCTTCCCCTTATTCACCGCATGGATGAGACTCCTTGCAAAAGAGTCTTTTTCCAAGCCTTCCTGAACACGATCCTGAATTGTACTAGACAATTTGGTTATGGAAGCTACACGCTCTAAGGCAAGACCAGCAAGTTCCGTTTTTCAGCTCAATGTATCAGCAACATAGTTGGTACGTCCTGTCTTGTACTCGAACTTCATATCGAACTCGTTCAGAAAGTCTTTCCACCTTGCTTGCTTCGGAGACAACTTCTTCTGAGTCTAGAAGTAGCTAGTAGATACATTATCAGTGAAGACCATGAAGTGTGACCCAAGAAGGTAGTGCCTCCATGTCCGAAGAAAGTGTATGACAACAGTCATCTCTTTCTCTTGCACCGTGTAACGACGTTCCGCATCGTTCAACTTCCGACTCTCAAAGGCTAGTGGGTGTCCTTCCTGCATAAGTACCCCACTAATAGAAAAGTCGGAAGCATCAGTATAAACTTCAAAAGGCTTGGTGTGGTCAGGTTACCTTAAGACTGGTTTTTTCACAACCGCGGTCTTAAGATCATCGAAAGCGGCTTGGCATTCTTCACTCCACGTCCAAGTCCTAGCTTTCTTCAGCAAGTCAGTAAGTGGTGCTTCCCTCTTCGAGTATCCCTTGATGAATCTTCGGTATTAGTTGACAAGTCCTAGGAAGGACCGCAACTGAGCCACTTTGGTAGGCGGTTCCCACTCCTTGATGGCCTTGATCTTCTTCTCCTCCATCCAGATCTTTCCATGACCTATCCAATGTCCAAGAAAGGACACTTTGGGCTAAGCGAATGGGCATTTCTCCTTCTTCACATATAAAGAATTTTCCTTCAATACTTGGAACACGATCCGCAAGTGTTCGAGGTGCTCGTCCAAATTGTGGCTATATATGACTATGTCGTCAAGGTACACGACTACGAACCGATCGAGATATGGGTGAAACACCTTATTCATCAAAGTGCAAAATGTGGCAGGAGCATTTGTTAGTCCAAAAGGCATAACCAAAAATTCGTAAGCTCCGTACCTCGTAACACATGTGGTCTTCGGCTCGTCCCCTTATGCTATTCGGACTTAATAGTATCCCGATCTCAAGTCCAACTTTGTGAAATATCGAGCACTACCCAACTGACCAAACAAGTCTTCAACTCTGGGAATCGGGTACTTTTTATTCACGGTGACTTTGTTCAAGGCTCGGTAGTCAACGCACATCCGAAGACTTTCATCCTTCTTCTTTTGAAACAGCACCGGGGCTCCAAAAGGGGCCTTAAAGGGTTGGATGTAGCCGGCATCCAACAACTCCTTGAGTTGCTTCTTCAAATCCTCCAACTCTGGCGGGGCCATGCGATATGGGGCCATGGCGTGCGGATTTGCTCCAGGTTCCAACTCGATCTGATGATCCACCTCCCTCTTAGGTGGTAATTGCTTGGGCAACTCGGCTGGCATCACGTCCTGGAATTCCTGCAAAGCCTCTTGCACTTCCAACGGAATGACCTCGTCCAGTTCTTTACTTTCCTCCATAATGGCTGCTACAAAGGTTGGTTCTCCCTTATGAACTCCTTTCTTCAGTTGTAGAGCCGACAATACGCTTGAGCAAGTCTCCTTGGTCCAGGTGGCTGGGATCACACAAGGGGACTTCTCGTCACTGATGCTGACTACTCCAAGGAAGGGTACCACAGCTACTTTGGCACGATCTAAGAACTCCATCCCAAGGATAACTCTGAAATCGTCCATCTGCACTACCATAAAGTCAGTAGTCCCTTTCCATGCACCAACCTTCATGTCTACCCCCTTGGCCGCTCCATGAACCGGTATGGCTGCTGAGTTTACTGCCTTTATTGTGGTTGTGTCTGCCTCGATCTTCAACTTCAACCTGTCAGCTTCTTCCTTAGAGATAAAATTGTGCGTTGCACCCGAGTCGACCATGGCCTTGGTCTTTTGCTCGTTCAGACTTATGTCCACATACATAAGTCCCTTGTTCGCTTTTTTCTTGGTGCTGGTTGTTGTGCTTTAGGCTGGCTTTTCATTGCGCTTAACCGAATGGCTCCCAAGTGTGGGTCTTCGGTCTTCTCCTCCTGTTCCGCAATCAAGGTGTTGAACATATTTTTCTTAGCGAAACTTAAGCAAGATGGTCACCTCCAAAAATGAAGCATTTCTTTGTACGGTTATCTTGCTTTCCTTTCCACCCACTGTTTGATTTGGACCCTTCCTGGCTAGACTGTGGCTTATCATGATAGTTCTTCTTGTCTCCCCCACCATTTACTTGTTGAAATAGCTTGGATGACTTGTTCTTGGCAAGTTAATCAGGCTTGTTTGAAAAGTCATCAAGTTTTTCAACGATGCTCAAAGCGGTGGACAAGTCAGTATCACCTCAACGTTGTAGCTCCATAGAGCCCAACGAGGTAATCCACGGTTAAGGTGGTAGAAGCGGTCCTCGTCTGCCATTGTTAATATGTCTAACATAATGGACTTAAACTGTTTGACATATTCAAAAATGGTACCTGAACACTTCAAATTTTGAAGTTTGTCCCGGGCTTTGTGCTCAACGTTTTCTGGATAAACATGGCCTTGACCTCCCTCTTGAATTCTGCCCAAGTACTGATGGAACAGATTCCCCTCTCAATTTCGGCATACTTTCTTCTCCACCACAATAGTGCATCTTCAATCAGGTACATGGTCATAGTGTCAACCCGTTCTTGCTCATCATCAATGCCCGTGGCCCTGAAGTATCTTTCCATGTTCCACAGAAAATTCTCCAACTCCTCATCCCTTGCACCGGCGAATTCCTTTGGTTCCGGCACCTTCACCCTGGATGGTCCACGAACTGCGCCTCCTCGGATCTGGGTCTTTAGCTCATCAATTTGATTTTATAGCATCTTCACATAAGCATTTATCTCACCCATCTTGTTCCGATACGCCTCAAAGGAACTTCCATTGATTTCTCCAAGTTATCTATGGTAGTATTTTGTTGATTCATGGCTTCCCCAAATTCCATGTTCATCTTTTCTACCATCTCCATAGTGGAAGACATCTTTTCTTCCAATGATCCAATACGAGCATCGATACGGGGGTCCACTGACCTATCCCGTTGTTTCTTTGTCTTATGAGTCCTCTCAACATCGACGTTAGTAATAACAATATTTTGAGCATCTGAAGATATAGTGAGAGATCTTACCGAGAGTAGTGTGAACCAAAGCTCTGATACCAGTTTTCACGGGGTTGTTCTTCGCCTCGACTTTCTCCGTGTGGCACTTGTCTAGAATTCTTTTACTAGATAAGTAAGCCTTCCCTAATGAAGTTTAACACAACTTCAAATGACTACTCATGATCAAACTCACAAGAAACTCAAGAACAACTTATGAGCAGTCAAGAACAAGAACACTTGAATGAAAGTTGTATGTATGTATTGCTCTCTGATGTAATTTTATATAATGGTAAAAAGAGGTTCGATTCTCGAACTT
>JAJJMC010031477.1:2984179-3008901 GCA_023531435.1 Papaver californicum | reverse complement strand
AGTTCGAGAATCGAACCTCTTTTTACCACTATATAAAATCACATCAACCATCCCATTCCGTCATTTTGATCGTTGCTAGTGCTGACTTAATTGTAGACAACGAAGACAAGTTGTTCGCGTCGTCCGTCTTTATCTTAGATAGGATTGCACTCACTTTTCATTACGTTCCCCATAGACTTCACCGTCTCCATTTCCTTTGGTTTTAACTTGGCAACCATTACGTGCCCAACAAGACTTTCCGGATCTTCGTATGTGACGACCATTAGCAACTTTAAACATTTTCCATACTTTACCTTCCTTACCGTCGGGCTTACTGAAGATAATCTCAAATGAACATTCAATCTTCTTTGAATTACCTCGGTATTTCCTCGTCGTGTTCTTTACGTATTTATGATCTCGCCATCTCTCTCACAAATCATTTCAAATCGATCAACCCTCACACAATTGTTCTAAACTGCAACACATATCTTCTCTTTTGCCTTGTTGATAAGCCATTCCTTTGGCTCTGCCTTACTTCCAAATGTCTTAATGCGCATATAACAAAACAAATATCATAAGCCTAACCATGTAACATACATTCTTAGAACAAGACAAGAGTGGGTAGATAGCATACATAATCATTTGCATAGTGTAGGGAAGTATCAGGACCCTCATATGAAACATGATTAATTGATTCAACAATCTACATAAAATAGCAATAAGTTAGACAACAACAACCGGTAGATAATTATGTTCTCGTACTACCGATTAACGACAACCGGTAGTTAATTATATCCACGTACTGCCGATTAACCACAATAGGTACTTAATTATGTTCTCATACTACCGATTATCGAAAGAAATCAAGACAAGTTCTGTACACAAAAACAAGTATAATCGGAGGTTTAATTTGTTAAACAACAACCGATTACAATGGAATCGGTAGATAAATTTGATCTTTAAACTACCGATTACAAAGTACAAAATTTTTAAGTTTAATTCAATTCTGGCTACAATCACAATCAGTAGATATGTAATTTTACAAACTACCGATTCTAAATCTATAGATAAAAATATTCATCCACTACTGATTGTGAAAGATGAAGAATTAGAAATTTTGGAAGTTTGAAGAAATTCATTTTTGGGGCGACAACTTATAATCGGTAGATAATAAGTATTCCTAAACTACCGATTATGAAAACAAAATTTGAACAAAATTCGATTTGGTGATTTTGATTAATTGGTAGCAATCATTCTTCATGAGACTACCGATTATACCCTAATTTTGGCACAGGCGTGCGTAATCGGTAGATATGGTACTCCATTACCTACCGATTCTGGGACGTCCATGACATTAAATGTAAGCAAAAATGATTATTTTTTTTTGTTAATGATCACATACAAACACATACAAAGTGGAGTTTTGAGCTTCTTAACGCAATACCTGATTGTTTGATGCATTATTATCTTCATTTTGATGTGATTCATCGTTTTCTCTCGTTAAATCGTCATCTAGGGTTTCTTTTACACCAAAATTTGGAACATCCAACAAATATCTCAAATCGTCATCTCTAAACATCATTGAACCTTCAGTATTATGTTCTTCATGATGTTTCTTACCTTCTTCCTCATACCCATTCATGTTTGTTATTGATTTTAGATAAAACCTAGCTTTCCCAAACTTCTTCTTTTTCTTCTTCTTCTTCTTCTTCTTCTTCTCTAAGACACTATCTATTTCTTTTCTAAAACTATAACTCAAATAATTTTCTAACACTAACTATACCAAAATTAATTAACTAATTAATCGACATTAACACTAACTAAACAAGGACAGATTAACCATTAAAGAAAATATATGGACAAGGAGTGTGTTGATATTACTTCTTAGTGTCCTTATTTTGTTTTATTAGTCATCCTAAATTCTTTTTTGGATCGCTTTTAAAAACCCTAATTTTATCTAAAAGTGTTATCAACAAGGCCGGCCATGACATTGGGATGTAACATCCCACGAGAATCAAATTGTGACTTAGAAACATAAGAGTAACTCGTCACATTTATACATTTGAGGTTTGCATTTCTTCTCATTTTGCAGAAACAAGTGAACTCAAATTCTATTTTTAGTTAAATTTTGTTTTATCTACACAAATCACTGAAAGAGAACATCTAACAGTGCTCTCAAACTACTATGAGAAAACCCTGACGATGTTTACAAAAGAAAAGAAAAGGAAAACACCTCTGAGTGATTTATGAACTCCCAAAAGCTTTTACTACATTTCCGTTTTTGGTTTTGTTGTAACAAAAGAACGCATGTTGTCAGCTTTTGAATTGTGAAGGTGAATGTTGAAAACAAAGGCAAATGATCGCCAAAGACTAGCTAAATGAAGCTCGTCGGACTTGATTCTTGTTAAATCACAGAATTGAGCATGAACATCTGTCGTTTGCCGCATCAGCAAGTTGTTTCTCTGTCAAAAACATCTTTATTTTAGTAATTCAAAATAAGTTAAGGATTCGCATGAAACTCAAGAGACCATGATTGGGCTACGGGACGTTCCTAATCTAAACAAAAACACATGCATTTCCCTACTTTTGTATAAATGGGGTAGAGTCCAACCCAGAGTAAGCGAACAAACACTAGATGGCCACAGGCTCTAGCTAGCATATGTAGCAAGGTTTTTATTTAGTTGAGTTAGTCACATAGTTGAGAACCTCTTGCTCAGTGCAAAGTGTGCTCGTCCGCAGATGCCAACTCACCTAAAAGGCTAAACTACTAATGCGGTTAAGAGTTCTATGAAATTACCATTTTTTTTGTCTGTCATTGGGTGTTGAACAACAACATGCATAGTAATGGTTCCTCCTGGCATCTCACCAACTGGTACTCTGGACTCGGTGAGGGTTTTGTTGTTTTCCAATATTCTTCCCGCGTTTATCAGCTTCACATCACTTATAGCCTTTGGACCATTTTGTTTACCTACATCACAAAAACAGCTTCAGCATAACAAATTAAAGAAGAAAAGAAATAGAACACCTAGAGAGCACAAATTAAACACAACACGAATAGAAGAAATAATAGCATCTTGAACAAGAATTGTCTTAACCAGCTCAGCTGTAATTGTATCATACATCCAATTATATCATAAATGTTTCGACCAGGGCATAGTAACAGATACCAACCCGCAGAATATTTGATTACAATTTCTTAGTCCAATCATGGAAGTCGGCAGGGGGCCTCAGTTGACACCAACAAAAGCTCACATGAAAATGGAACTAATTGCTAAAAGATAAGACCCAAATGGGTTCAATTCATCAGTTGGATCATATAAACACCACAAATAAACAACCTAGATAGCGGATAAAAACACTTCGCGGCCCTGGCCAAATTTGGACTTTCTAAGCATTATGCAGTCACTTGAGCTACAAATGAAAATGGAATTCAGCAGTTCCCATCAAACACAGTATCTTTAAAGCATAAAAGGATTATAATCTACACTTACAACACAATTGATTAAAAAAGTTCATAGCAAATCATCAATTACAAGCATAGAACATGAATATTTGAATACTAAAAACCATAAAAATTCCAATTCAAGCAAAGCAAAAAAGGAAAATAAACAGAAATAGAACTAAGAGGAACCAAGGAATACAACCTTGAGGCCATTGAGAAAAGATGATTTCTTTTAAAGATCCAACAGTTGTAGTTGGATTATACTTATTTGGACCAATATCACTTCCATCAGCAAGTCTAAATTTCAACTCAATTAATTCTTCACCACCCATTTTATCATACCCCTTTCTCCCCCACAACTACTCTTCTCCTTCCTAAACAAGATCTTCCCCCAAAAAAGAAAAATACAATTTTTTCTTAATTTTGACTGAAAACAAAAACCCACATCAGAATTCATGATTAATCAATGAACCCATCACTAAACTGTTGAGATCTTTTCTTAAATCAGAAAAAAGTAGAAGTAGAAAAACACAAAAACTGACTTTCAGGAAATAACAATAAATAATTTCAGGCAGAAGAAGATTTTTTTGATTCTAGACTGAGAAATTTAAGAAGCCATTAATGGATTTGTTTCCTCTTTAAAAGAAAAAACACATCTGAGATTTTTGCAATAAATTAAAAAGGGAAATATAAAAAAATCTTTGTTGGTGGATTCTTCCACTTTTCACACCTTTAATAGTGTGTCTCTAGTACAACCCCCCCTTTTGTTGCTGTGTGTGTACTGAAAAAAGTAAAGGAAGGAAATGAAAACTCCCAAATGGCAAGTTTGTCAAGTTTCTTTCACACACTCTGTAACAGAAAATGAAACGGAAAAATGACACCTTTTTTTACCTAACGTTTTTGAGTGCGACTAAAAACTAATTAGGGACAATTTTTTTAACCCAATCCCATGGATGTGGCTAAGCGATAACAAAAGGGTCTATAAAAATACTTAAATACCCTTTCACTAATCAAACAATTACCATAAAAAATTTCACAAAAAAACATAAATCTAAACCTATTTCACACTACTTCCTTTCAAACTACCGATTTTGAATTTCTGTTTTCTCTTCTTCTTCTATTTTTTCAAACTACTGATTGTGGCACAATCGAATTCATCTTCAACCGGTTAATCGTAAACCAAATCATATAATCGTAAACCAATTCATCGTCGTTATTACAATCTAAAAATGGCAAGAAAAAAGCAAACAACTCGTCAACCTCCTAATACAAAGTGGCCGGATTTTACCACAAGAATAAGAGATCGAGAGATTGTTGAAGAACAACACGAAGAAAAGAGGATGACCTAGAAACGGAGACCGATTCTGACAATCAGACTCTCCAGAACTTTGTAATGGCTCCAATAAGGTAAGGGTTTACCATTATTTTTGTTTATATTGATTCAATCGAATGAATTAGTCACTAGAATATCAAGGGTTTTAGGTTAGATTTCACAATCGGTAGTTTCCTGGTTGTATTAAACTACCAATTATGTTAGTGTTCTTCATTGCTCATGAACATCATGCACAATCGGTAGTTATGTTTAGGTTATAAACTACCGATTGTATTACTGAACCAAATTTTTTGTGATAATCGGTAGTTTCGTATAGGGTTAAACTTCCGATTATGCAAGTTAGTGATCCTCAAAAACATCATGCACAATCGGTAGTTATTTTTACACCTAAACTACCGATTATATTCCTGTCTCCAAATTTACACATAATCGGTAGTTTAGTATAGGGTTAAACTTCTGATTGTGAAATTTAGTTGTTCCTCAAACATCGACCATAATCGGTAGCTATAATTTGGTCATAAACTACCGATTATATTCCTGTACCCAAATTTACACACAATCGGTAGTTAATTTTTTTATGTAACTACCGATTTACTTGTGTCCATAGACTTTTTTGTTCCATTTTTTATGCACAATCGGTAGATTATGTAGAGCCCGAGCTACCGATTATGCACAATCGGTAGTTAAGTTGATTTTTAGACTACCGATTATGCACAATCGGTAGTTACATTGTTTTTTTAACTATCGATTATGAACAATTGGGTGAGTTTAATGTACTTTGTCTACCGATTATGTACTGATTAAATGGTGTCTTGTTGGAAATAATTATTCTTTATTTATCTTGTCAATCATAGAATGGAAAGGCGATCTAAGCATTCCCACGATACAATTCTATCGGGGCCTCGTCATGAAGGGGGGAAGAAGGTAACGGCTAGTGCAAGAAGACAAAAGAGCGCTAGCGGAATTGTTATCACTGAAGGAACTCAACCAAGTGTTCCAAGAAGTACAAACCTAGAAGAAGGAGGACCAAGTGCTCCACAAGATAGATACTTTGATGAAGGAGGACCAAGTGGTAGACAATAAGAAGGAAGTGGTACAAAGAAGCAAGCTAAGAAGAAAAAAGGGCACAAGGTCCCCGACTATTTGAAGATGAAGGGTCTTCAAGAAGGCCAAATCCTTGGCCTCCCAAGAAATGGAGGAGATCTATTGTTTGGGTACAAAGACTCTTTGGCGAAAGAGATTTACTCAACAGAAGTAATAATTATAAAACATCATTCTTAATATATTATCTTCTTATTCGTAGAATTGTTAACTGTTATTCTAATTGTTTTTCAATTCGTCGTGTATATTAGGACCATTCTAATGCGGTCCGTCTTCTCAAACCTACGGTTGCACCAACAAAGATGAACGATTATCCGTTGGAAGGTGAGTGTGAACGGTTCAAGGAAATTATACTGAACTCGGGGCTATCTACGGTTGCCGAAAATTCAATGTTACCTCACGACTGGGTGTCGATATCGGCCTTTATGGAGAGGATGTTTCCTGAGACCGATACCTTTCATATGCCGTGGGGAGAGATGACGATCACCCCTGATAATGTGGTTCAGATTCTAGCTCTCATTGACCATGGTATGGCGGTTAAGTTTGATTATGTATGTTTACACTGAGAGGTGCCTTGGTTGGAACCGAGCTACATCCGATCAAGAGTTCAAACGGTGCGCTACTTACAAAACCAGGCAATTCAGTATGGTTCAACTGATGAAAATGTTCAGAGGTATCTTGGGTAAAGAAAAGATGAACCCAGAGTTTAGCGATGACCAGGTCAAAGCTGCAGTCACTGTATATCTTCTCTGTGTGTTGGGATGTGTAATTTTCCCCAATGCTAGTGGCAACCGGGTCGACGCCAACCTTCTACAACTTTTGCATCCCCTCCATAAAGTTCGCGACTATTCGTGGGGCACGGCATGTCATGCGTTCTTGATGGAAGGATGAGAAAGGCATCCAGGGAACAGACTAGCCAAATTGCCCGGAACGTGAGCTTACTACATGTATTTTGGTAACTTCATTGATGGTTTGATTGTTATTTATTTTTTCCTCTTTTAAGAATCAATTTTCTCATATTTGGTTTGATATGTACACTAGACGTGGATCTATGACCACTTCCCGTCCCTAGAGTTGGCCAGAGAGAATCCGGCATGGGAGAAAGGCACACCCCGAGGCACAAAATACATCTTTGAGGGCAACCATTCAAGGACCAATGAGCAGGAGTTGATTTCTTTAAGGAGGAAATTAGACTCGATGGCGTCCAAAGATGTTTGTTTTGATCCATACAGGGAAGACCGAGCTAGTGGTCATATGGCGCGAAGGTCTGAGTTGGCATTGTACTATGGACCCTTGTGGAGTCCAACTGGATATGTCATGTACAATGCCACAAGGGTGATGTGTCAACTAGGTTATGTCCAAGAAGTACCTTGGAGTCGTTTCAGGAGCAGGTTCGAGTTGGACGTGGAGAATTGTGTTTGTGGTAAGGACTCAATCACAATTGTTTATTCTGGTAACCCGTCGGTTGAACATTGGGAAAACAGGATGCAATCTATGATCAACAAGGGGAGACCTGTCACCCGAGATGATGAAGAAGATCCTGGCTATATGGTATGGTACCGGCAGCATTCTTATCTTCACGTGATCCGTGAAGATAAAAGAAAGAACACCAGGGTGCCCGAATATAGGTGCATCATCAAAGACAAACCCTCAGGCTATGACAGGTTAGTACGTAATGTTATTTCCTTTTGATTTTAGTATTACGGCTCAATATTTTAGATAATAATCGTTTGATTGTTATTGCCTAAAAACAGAAAAAAAAAAAAAAAAAAGGTTTGCATTTTTCTCGAAGAAGATAGCTGGGTGCATAAATGCGGGAGTGCCTCTATCAGTTGATACGATGAGAGAGCATAAAGACCTCATTGACAACATCGATAATGAAGCCTATGCTATCAAATTTGGAGAGAAATCTGCAAATAAGACGAAGAGGGTAACATCAAAGTACAGTAAAATATCTCGCGGTTCAACGAGTGCTGTTCCTAAAGCAAATTTCCCTGAGGGTGAAGCCAATGCCGCTGATGCTGAAAGATTGTTAGCCTCTGGTGCTCGTGCTCCTCGTACCAAAACAAAAAGAGTTAGAAATTAGATTGTGGTTGTTAACTTGTTGGATATTACTATAGTGTTTAACATTACTGGTTTTAATGTCTAACATTTGAAAGGATTTTATGTTCTTTTTTTGAGTTATCAATTGATTTGCAATCCATTTATTTTTAACAAGTTATTTTTAACAAATTATTTTCTTCAAATTTTACATTATAATCGGTAGTAAGTGGTTTGAAACAACTACCGATTGTGTATATTCATCAACAATCGGTAGATAACAAACTATCGATTGTGTTAGCTTAATACAATCGGTAGATAAATATCTACCGATTGCATTTACCCCAGGAACTGCTTGTTCCTGGCCACTTTTTGTATGATAATCGTTGGTTTAAGAATTTCCTAAATTACCTATTGTGCTTGTACAAAATGTTGAATTTTTTTTAAAAAAAAAAAACGATTTCCAATTTGGGGCTACTTATTATAATCGGTAGTTTAAGAATTTCTTAAACTACCGACTGTGCTTGTACAAAATGTTAAAAATTTTTAAAAAAATTCAAATTTCAATTTGGGGCTACTTATTATAATCGCTAGTTTAAGAATTTCTTAAACTACCGATTGTGCTTGTACAAAATGTTGAAATTTTAAAAAAAAAATTGATTTCTAATTTGGGGTTACTTATTACAATCGGTAGTTTAAGAATTTCTTAAATTACCGATTGTGCTTGTACAAAATTTTAATTTTTTTTAAAAAAATTCGATTTCCAATTTGGGGCTACTTATGATAATCTATAGTTAAGAATTTCTTAATCTACGGATTCTGCTTGTAGAAAATGTTGAAATTTTTAAAAAAATCTCGATTTCCAATTTGGGGCTACTTATGATAAACGGTAGTTTAATATTTTCTTAAACTACCGATTGTGCTTGTACAAAATATTGAAATTTTTTAAAAAAATTCGATTTCCAATTTGGGGCTACTTATGATAATCGGTAGTTTAAGAATTTCTTAAACTACCGATTGTGCTTGTACAAAATGTTAAATTTTTTTTAAAAAATTCGATTTCCAATTTGGGGCTACTTATGATAATCGGTAGTTTAAGAATTTCTTAAACTACCGATTGCGATTGTACAAAATGTTGAAATTTTTTAAAAAAATTCGATTTCCAATTTGGCGCTACTTATTATAATCGGTAGTTTAAGAATTTCTTGAATTACCGATTAACACAATCGGTAAGTAATGGTGATCCCAAAACTTCCGATTGTTAATATTAGTTCGAACTTAGTGTACATATTTTCTGTACACTCTTGTTACACCAGGCTTCAACAACTCTTTTTTTTGAAACAGCAGGTTTATAAACAGAAACCAAAACCTAATTCTTCTTGTTCTCTACCTATTCACGCCTCTTTTTCTTCTCATTTCCTTCTCTACCTCTACCTCTACCTATTCTCAATTAAAACAGCCTCATTTTTCATTTCTTTTCCTCCATCAATTCTTCTAGTCCCTTCACTCTCATTCTCCATTGAAAATGACTCCAAAATCTTTACCTAAACAATCAAAGAAGGGAAAGGAAAAGATGGTGATAGAGGAGTTCAAAACTATTGAAATCAATTCGCCAACCGATTCCGATGAACTTCCCTTCCGACCAAAAAATGTTCCTACCCAATCAAATAAGGGAAAGGAAAATTAAGTTACATCCAACTTTTATGTTTTTAGTTATTACTTTGAAGAAATCATGATAATTCTTGTTTATAATTTTCTGAAACAACGCATAATCGGTAGACATCTGACGAACTTTTTCTACCGATTGTGCCTCTAGTTCATCATTTCTGAAGAACATCATGCACAATCGGTAGGTATTGCATAATTTTATCTGCCGATTATACAATATGGATAGGTACTGAAAACACTCCCTACCGATTGTGTGTAATAGGTTGATATTTCATATTTTTAACTACCGATTGTGTGCTTTTGTTTATTTTTATAATAGCTATTGTGTAGTTAGTTAATAATCAATGTTCGGGTATGTTCATTAGGGTTATGGATGAAGATGATTCCGATGAAGGTCTTTCTCCTGCTCGAAAGGCTGAATTGCTTTCTCGTCCTCCTTTTAATTTGCCGAAAGGACTTTCTGATGTACAAATATATCAAATGATGCTGGACGATCCGGATGTCTCACAAATCCTGAAGGATCCTTGGTGGAACGGTCCTGACAATCCTTTCAATGAGGTTGATATTTCATCTTCGGATGAAGGATCTGAGGCAGAAATGCATCGAAGGATAGCGGCTGATCCGGATTTTGATCCTCGAATCTTTTTCAGGGAGAAAGACTTCTCAGGCATAAACCCATAGTACAATGAAGCTGGAGAGTACATAGGTCCAGTTCAGGATGATGAAGTTATTGTTGATCCTAAGGGAAAGGAGAAGAAAAAGAAGAAGCGGGTTGAAACTAGGTCCAAGTCGAGAGTAACAAGGAGTGAAAAAATTTCATGAGATCAATGAGATTGATCACTTTGAATTTCTATAATGTGTTTTATTTCGTTTATTCGGATGTTTTTAGTTTTTTTGAACAAGTTTAATGAACAATGTGTAATAAGTTTATTTGAACAAGTTTTTCTTCGGATGTTGAAATAGTATTACGAAGTTAGATGTTAAGTAAAATTGGCATAATCGGTAGATACTAATGTTTCTAAACTACCGATTACATACAATAGGTAGTTATTAAATTCCCGTACTACCGATTATAAACAATCGGTAGTTCTTTATGTTCACTAACTACCGATTACGGCAAGAAAAGTCCTGGAAAAAAAAACAAGTATAATCGGTAGGTTAATTTGATTATTAAACTACCGATTACAAAGTTTAAAATTTTAAAGTTCATTTCAATTCTGGCTACAATCGGTAGATATAAATTTTCAATTTCTACCGATTGTGAAAGATGAAGAGTTAGAAATTTTGTAAGTTTTGAGAAATTCAATTTGGGGCGACACCTATAATCGGCAGTTTAAGTACTCCATTAACTACCGATTGTACAATCGGTTGGAATAAAAATCACGAGCTTACCGATTGTACAAAATCATAACTCAAAAAATCAATCTAAAACACTCTCGATTTCTATTCCAAAACTAACTCAAATAATTTTCTAACACTAACTAAACCAAATTAATTAACTAATTAATTAAAATTAGCACTAATTAAGCAAGGATAGATTAGTCATTATAGAAAATATATGGATAAAGGATGTATTGAGATTACTTCAAAATAACCTTATTTTATTTTATTAGTCGCCTCTAAATGGTTTTTGATCGCCCTAAAAAACACCAGGTTTTTTTACTCAGGAAATACTCCCTACATCTAGACTTTTCTTTCCTACATGGAACTTCCTCTTGTGGGACCTACAAAACTCGGATTGCCACGTGTCACATCCTCATTCTATGCTCTATATACAGTTAACCGCTGAAAATCAGAGCAAATTAACAAGCCGGAACAACCATTCCACTCAATCTAATCAGCCGCGTCAAAACCGAAAGCTTCATTAAACTTTGGGAACCTGTTAGCAAGTCGAGGTAACTGTTTCGTACTGGACTCCACTCCATGAAAGAAAGTGTCGACACCGGAAGCCTATATGCTGATAGAGCTAATGTCTACGTCAAGTAGAAAAATGAAGCGATGAATCTTAGAAACTAACTGGTTTTTCTTACTGCTAATTTTGGACTAGTAGGTAGACTTTGAGAATTTTGGATTCATGTTGTATGACACATAATGACTCTTTAACAAAGATGGGCGATGACCAGAGTGAGTGCTTACTGCTTGTAATTGGGATTTGGGGCAACAGTGTCATCAACAACACTAATCCCATATTAGTGGTGAGTGAGCGATCCAAACCAAATCCATTAACAGACAACTCTAATCCATAATTAGTTGTTGGTCAATCACACCCAATAAGGATGAAAATTATTAATCAAATTGAATGAATTCTTAATGCCAGGCCACCACTATTTTACTTTAAGATTTCACCCACCATTCTTTTAAAAAACAAATGCACGAGGGCCAAAAATCAAGCCTAGGCGGCTGCGGTTTGAGAGCCTACCAACACTCCTCCAGATTGTCAGACAGGGAAAACTGAAGCTACCTGGTTACCTGGAAGCAGTTTTGACTAAAGTGTTTGGTTACCTGGAAGCAGTTTTGACTAAAGTGTTTGGAACATGCATTCTTAGCAGTTTTGACTGAAGTGTTTTCCCCCTGAAGATCATGCATGCTTCACGGCTACTCCATACATTTTAGAGATGCAAAGGGAGATGACGTCCAGAACAAAGAAAAGTAGTGCTTGAAATAATGAGGTTGAAAAGAAGAGGGGTTTAATTGGATCCCCTTTCTAAGTACTGATAAAAAGCAGATACCCAAATTTAGGTTAAAGGAATGATGGTTCTGAAAATTCTAATTACCAGAAGTTCGGCAAGAAAGCTTTCTGCAATCAGAATCAGAAAAACGGGAAGAAAGAGATATATAATAACAAAAAAGATACTGAAAGATATGATTAAGAAGACAGTAAGGTGTTCGTGGTGCATGCACTTGCATCAGAATAAACAGAAAAGATGAAGTATAATAATAAGAAGTACTAGAACACCACACATACGTTATGCCTTCTCATCTTTCACTTAAGAAATGTTATTAATGACGACCCTACCATTAGTAAGCTTCTAAAACAGATATATATATGAAAGATAGAAGGTGTCATGCTGTGGTAATAAACCTGCATGTTTATCTCTTGCTTCTGCAGTATCACCTTCAACCCACCTGATATCCAGAGACTACACCATAAACAAGGCTATAAGAAAACAAGACACGATAAACACAATTCATATAACATTGCTATTTTTATGAGAAACTACAAAATACATTTTTGGTTTCAGGTGATTCATTCATATTGAGAATTTATTGGTCACATACATGAGAAAGAAAAAAAAAAGAATAGACTTACAACGGCAATCAAAGCAAATCAATATAAACTATGACATTTTATCAAGACAGATGATAACACAAGATACATTTAAAATAACTTACAAGATACCTTTTAGAGCCACAGAAATGTTAAGTGCTTGACCAACATCCTATCATACTTCCAATATAACATATCCTCAGCACCAAAAGTCTAGCTCACCAAAATTTCATACTAGCTGCACACTGTACGTCTAGGTAACTATATTTCATAAGATAATATCCTGATTCTGCAGACACCCCATCAAAACAAGCTTTTATTTAGAAACAGGTGAATGGGTGTAATAATTTGATTCCCAAAATAGATCCTGGAGAGGCTTGAATTTGACAGCACCCACGTGTTACATATCAAGAACCTGACAGCTGACTAACTCGGCAGACCCAAAATTCCTACTGCATATGATCCTCCAAACATCAGGTTCTACTTCTTCCGATGATTCTTGATGGTCTTGCGAGGACGTCGAGGAGCTAGCTGAAGATTGTGAGCTGGCAGAATCAAGCTGATGACTAGGGTCAGCCTGCATTATTACAATATCATGACTGGCATCTTTGGTGATAACATGAAGCTTTCCAAGAAAACCAGCAAGTAGGTATGGAGATTCAGAATCAGTAAAATCCTGAATAGGGACCTTGCTGATAACAACCTTCCAAACATCCTCTTGATGATCATAAATCTTGATTTTACCACTATCTAGTGATGTAGAAGGATCCAAAGCATATAATTCTCCATCAACCACGACACTCAGTTTCGTACCAGCCTGCCTAGCAGGCCAACCATCACCCATACCACTAGGCATTTCCGACCATGAATTTGTCAAAGGATCGTAAATCTCACCCCCAACATCGACAAAAAAGGGCCACGAGTAAAGACTTTGGGGCACACATAATTTCCCTCGATAAGAAGTCATTCCTGTTGCAATGGGTTTTAGCATGTCAGATAAAAATGCAGTTGGTAACATCTGAGCCCTTGAAAACGGCATGCTTGGTACTTCAGACCATATTCCTGTACAAGGATCTAAAACCTCAGCAGATTGAAGAGGAGTCAAACCACCTCGACCCCTACTAACGCCTCCAACAACAAATAATTTGTTGTTCAATATACCCGTCTTACAATATGCCCTACCTACAGACATAGATTCTACTTCACTCCAACTATTCAAAATAGGATCAAACCGCCAGACACATTTCACAGCTGAGGCTCTCGAGAATCCACCTAAGACATAAAGGCAGCCATCAACAGCCCCAATGGCACAACCACAGAATGGCAATCGATCTAACGGGCATCTTCGCCCTAGCCAGGATCTAAGGACATCTGCAAGCCCAGAGAAGACTCTCTTGTCCTCCTCTCCGTAAGCAATATCAGGCATTGGGGGCAACCTTTGCCAGGCTTGGGACCAAGGATCAAAAGCATGCCATGAGAGCTTATCATCTTCAACCTTAGTCAGTATATACAGCCATTGTTCCGTTTTCCCAAATTCTTTTCTCAAATCATAGAGTTCAGAACTCATGATAGTACTTCTCCAGCTTCTTGAGACCGCTTTACCCTTTAAATAATATATTCTGGGTAATCTAGCAAGAATCTGAATAGAAATTTCATCAGGGAGACTGGGAATCAGTCTTGGATTCTCCCCATCAGTGAACGAAGACATCCTTTGCCTCTTGCACATTTCACATCCTGGAACCTCACTGCCCTCTGCCGATCCAACCTTGTTTGTAGCTACACTAAAAAATTGCCCCATAACAACCCTCTGATTACATAAAAATTCAGAGCATTAGGGTTATCCAGGTTTGGATAAACTAATCCATTTGATGCATTACCTGTAAGAAACAAAATAGTACAATTACAATTTACTAGTTAAAAGGAGCTGCTGAACCCAGTAAGTACACAGAGTAAACCAGCAAAAGATTATCAATAAATTAGCTGAACTGTAAAAAACATCTAATTCGAATACCATTTTCTAACTAAGCATTTGATAACCAAACCAAACTGAGCTTGAGTTAATTTCTAAGTGCACAACATTGCCGACAAAAACAAAACCGACAGTTAACTAGGGCTTCAATAAGCAACCATCTAAACTCACCACCGCATAACAATCTCATTTTGCATCAATTATGTAGTCCAAATTGGACAAATTTCCCTTCCAAGTTCATCATTTCCTGAACAAGTTAGTCTCTCTCTCTCTCACTCATAGAGTTCAAAATAAAAAAACTCAATTTTACTCTAAATTCAACAGATAACTTAAAATTAAGCAACAAGAGAATCAAATTGAAAACCCTAATTTCTTACACCTAACCCAAAACCAATAATTCATATCACCAAAACAACTCAAACATAAACCAAAATAACGAAATTTCAATCAAAATCTACAAAAATCTACAAAATCCATACCAAAATGAGTGTTAAAAAAAACGTCAATTTCTACATCTAAGAGTCAATACAGCTGAAAATATCGAATTGGATTAGAAGATAGAAGAAAATTAAAATAATTAATTACCTGAATCTGTAATTGATCAGAGAACGAAAGAAGAATGAAACCCAGAATTAGGGTTTGAAAAAGATGGAATCAAAAGATACTTTGGTTTACATAATTTCTCATAGTCTCTCTCGCTTTTTCTCAGTGGATTTTGTCGAATTGTGTTGGAGTCGTAGTAAATTGGGAATGGAATCAAATAATAAACAGATTCTAAAAGTACTATTTTATCCTGGAATAACAATACTAAATTACCGAATTCATTATTCCCACGTAGTAGTGTACTACATTAGACGGGCCAGCTGAGCTGGGACTGTCACTCATTTGTCCACCGAACCTGCACCACGTCGGCTTGGTTTGTTGACTGACTTTCTGCAACAACTACGGGTTAAATTTTGTACACAGCTGTAATTATTTCCACCAATTACCTATCTGTATAATAATTGAAGGTTTAGATACTCAATATGCCAACTTTGGCTGTATATAGACTTCACTAAGTCGAAGTCGGTACATGGAAGATTCGTAAAGCTACTTATGTAGCAACGTACAAATAAGAGTTTGTCTTAAAGAAAAACACGACGGAATTTATCCTAATCTAGACAAAAGTCAAGTGGTTGCGGTGGGTTAGCCACAAATAACATCCGACTTATAACATTCCTTTTTAGATGATTTATTATTCAAAAAATGTTGTTTCGTTAAATTTTTTTTTGATAACACCCAATGAGAGAAAATCTGAGCAAATAGTATAATAAATTTATTGTCTCGTCAAAACTTTATCAGAAAAATTCGATAGAATAAAAACTGGTCGAATGAAAAAGAGTACAACACTAGTAGCTTTAAAACGGTGTTGATTGCCACAAATTTTCTTCTTTCGTCAAAGTTGTGCCAGGGAAATCGCTTGGGACAAAATCTAAACACTTGAAGCTCACAAATGACGGAGGCCACTTTTAATAATTTTCTCCTTTGCCAAAATTGCTTCAGAAAAACCACTTGGGACAAAACCCGAACGCCTACGCCAGGAAAACCACTTGGGCCAAAACCTGAGCGCCAAAAATAATGTCGACATCGGTCCTCAAGTTGCCTCGTTAAAAACATCGTTAGGAAAACCACGTGGGACAAAACCTGGCCTGAGTAAAAGAGTACAACGGACGTCGCCGGATGATGGTGCTGGACACGCATATGCTGCCTCGTTAAAACCTTGACAAGGAAAACCCCTCGGGACAAAACCTTGGAGAAGGAAAAAGAGTACAACGCGTTTAAGACCAGCCGAATATTCAACGATTTTACTTTCCATGAAGTATAACTTTCTGAAAACGGTTGGTGATGCAAACATTATACAATTTTCAGAAAAACTGCATTATTATTCCTAGTATGTGGAGGATTGACTGTCATGTCTTGCGTCGGGTGTACTACTAATATTGTAAACCTTGCATTCAGATCCTCCATCCATTGCACACCAATTTCAGTTTGTCGATTTAACTTCAGGTATAACAATAAAAACTTTATGTAAACTCATTTCTACTGTAGAATCAATTTTATCCTTTAAAGGTGCAACCTGCAAAACAAAGGTTAGAACAACAAGATAATGTATGCATTATATTCTTACATGGTACTTCTAGACCATGTAGTAATTTTTTTACGTATGCAACAGGTAGATCGATGACATTCCACTTTAAGGGAACACATAACAATGATGTTAATTTAGCAATACACTGTTTCAAAACTAGATACCCTGGTCTATACAGACATACTTATATTCTAGCATATTCTCCAACTTCAGGTCGAGCAAATATTTCAATTTCAACGAGATCTCATAATTTAGTTCAAGCGTGGATTTTAACGCTATTAACGTCTCTTCAAGAAGCCAAAGATGATATGATTCAATTCATCCGGATTTTGATCTTGTACTAAGAACGTAAAACACACAAAGAATTGTTCACAATATTCTCCTATTCGAAGTGGTGATTATGACTTAATTTCAAGCCTGACTTAATTCAAAAGGTCATGTGGCTGCCTGAGTCGAATCCTTTTGAGATTCAATTATAGTCACCAATCACTAGATAGCTAGATACAATTTGAGTCCTTCAGGGACTACCACGCTAAAGTGCATCTACATTAGGAGAATACCTTTAGTTTTATAGAACCAATTTTGAGGTTCAGCAGGAAACCTTCAAATCACACTTAAAGCGATTATATTACTTTCGCTTTCTCTCTGCGCTTCATCTCAGACACCAAGCCGTAACATTCAGGCTTCACGATTTTACAGTATGAGTCTGATCCGAACTTTGCGCTTTTTTGATAGATTTCAATCTCTACCTTAGTTTGAGGGGTTGGATATATGCCTACGAATCACGATGTCGATGTTCCTCTGCAGAGGGGTACATAACCACCATTGTAAAATAATCGATAATCATATAGATCTTACACATTTCTCTAGTGCATGCACATTCGAAAATTTCACAGACCGGTACCAACGCCACTTCAGGGGCATTATCATCTCCTCATCTTTAATGGAAGGTATAAACTTAGAGAATGTGGATCATATTCCGATAATCTCCACGAGCACTATTTGTAGTCTCTTCAAGAGCATTACATATTACAAAGGTGATTGGATTCTTTTATGATGCATAAATAAGGAAGTCGTTCACACTTCAAGCGTGTCTTAACTAATGACTTGGTCACTGCGAGATGTATGATTTAACCTGCTGAGACAACCTCTCGTTTCTGCATCCTCAAGCAAGTGACAAACAACATTTTTCCAAGAGCTACTGCAGTTATATGCTTAAATCATGAGTTATTTCCAACACCTCAATTGCATCAAATATCTTAGTGTGAGAAAAACAAATGAGATGTTTCACGCTAGTTATAGTGGCAGCCAAACTTTCTCTGATCATGACATACAAAAACTTAATAAGTAACGTATTTGGTTGCCGACATTGTTTAATGTAACCTTTTGGTGGTGTTTCTCATCTTCCTAACTACAAGAGAGAAACCTTAAGTTTGTCGACATAATACTCGTCATCTTCGGGTGGAAGTCTTTCTCCCCCTGGTTAAGGCGGGAAAAACTTTTTAGGTTATCATAATTTGCATCATTCTCTTGTGGTGACTTTTCTCCCCCTGATTTAAGTAGGAGAACCTTAAAGGTATTAACCTTAGTCATGCCACTTCTGGTGGCACTTTAGTTTTCCTGATCATGGCAGAAACATTACCATCTCATTTCTGGAAACTTCTAGTACCATAATTTTGTCCAATTGTCAAGGACAACTCTACTCACGATTGTTTTTGGGTATTTATTAGACTACACATCAAGTATCCCAAAAACAGCTGCAGACTCAATAAACATGAGACATTTCATGTCGTTCCTGTTACGTCTTACTTCCTCCCCATAACGGCAGGAATACAATCTCATCTACAATAAGATATTACCTATTCAAGGTTTTAAATTTCTTATGATGAATCAAAACCAACAACATATATATAGTTAGGTGGCGCTATGGAACAAACACGTAAATACGAAATGTAAGGTTGTTTCCCAAAAACAATATTGATGGTACACAGTTGGTCGAGCAATAAACTAAAGATGCATTATAAAGAACTTCAACTATACCATGTTGAGTGTGCATGTGCTTTTAGTGCTTGATATAATACCAACTGAAGTTAAAGCATCAAAAGCCTGTATATTTACCATCAAGAAAAATGGACTTAGGAAATTCCATAAAATGGGCATGCAACTAAACAATTTGTATAAGCAGTTTGGAAAACACAAAATTACGTGTTGACAAGAGACCATCCGTGGATGCGTCTATCAATACCTGAAAGTATTGAAATTGTCCATAATGCAGGGTGAATAAGCTGATAGACACAATTTTGTGTGTGATCTGTTTTGATTCAATATGTTGTTAGAACTCATTTTGTACTTATTTTGTTATTTTACGTGTGTGTAGGGAAATAAACATTATTAAAAAAAATCGGCTCAAAAAATTACTAAAGGCAACCCCATTTTAGATAGGGGCACTCTAGTACTAAAGGCAACCAGTGGATGGATAGGAGGCACCTATTCTTCTTCATGTGAGATAGTTTTTTAGCGGGAAAAACCAGTTTGAATTTTCAGCTTTTCTGGATCAATTTTGGGAAGGATTCAATAACATATTTTGAGCGGGCTGGACTTGCCTACTAAACGAAGTTGTTAGGTGTGTTTGATTCAATTAAACAGGGCAATAATCATCGAGTTGAAGAAAACAGGTCACGAGAAACGTTCTCGGGATATTTGAGATATTTTTGGAATTTGAGTGAGTTTGCAGAGAGTTTGAATTCGCCTGGGACGTGTATCAACATGGTTAGAGTGTGTCTGCTGCAAGCAAATGCGTTAGGAGATAAAAAAGGGAAATAATTCCCCTGTTTTGCAGAAAAGGGAAAGAAAAAATATTCCAAGATTAAGTTTTTAATGAAAGAAGATATGGGAGATTTGGAGGTCATGGTGTGTATAAATTGGGTGTTGGGAAGTCATAAAGGGTTATCGAGCATGGGGAGAAGCTAACAGAGAGAACAAAGAGAAGAAAAAAAAAGGTTCAGAGAGGAAGAAAATTCTGCTGCTGATGAAGAACACGAAGAACATAAGGCAGAGAAAGACAGTCGCTAATACTGTCACCTTTTCTTTCATTTTTTACTTTGCCAAAAAGCAGTCTTTTATTCACTGTGTCAATTCCTCTTTTTAGCGATACATAAAACAACGATTGCAACACTTATAACCGTTGTTGTTCTCTGTGTTATATTTTTTTTCCCTTTTCATCTTTGTAAACAATTTTTGAGCATGAATCAATACCTTGAGAGGATGTTTACCATGATAAGCTAATTCTCACGTAACCAAGGCAATGGAGGAAGCTATTTACGTTTGATTGATGGGTAATTATTTTATTTTCTCTAGTTTAATTATATAACTCACTTAATCACTGTTTCTGCATAGTTTTAAAATTTTTGCATGATTTTCCTAATTATTTGTGATTCAATTTGATATGTTATACTTTGTTAAATCAGTTGATAATCTATGCTTAATGGGTACAAATAATATTTGAGAATATGCCTGATTATTAGTGAATTTAGAAATAAAGGACTTAAAAGGTGACTAGGGTTTTGAAATACTTATAACATCATTCAATCATATGTAGTAGTGGAATCCAGTGTTTTGGTTGTTCTTAAAATCTTGATATCACTTTTCAGTTAGTTTTCTTTATTTTAGTATTAGAAAATAGGTTTAAAACCAAATATCCACGAGTCTGAGTAATGAACACTTTATTTACCACTGTTTTCAACTTATCATAAGCCCTACAAATGCCACCATAAATCCTCTATAGGAATGTTGGTGATTTAGTGAGTTACCAAAATACTTTCTGTTAATGTCAGTTTAACAACCAAATGTCTCAGGGAACAAACAAAATTTATATCCATTTCCAGAAGCTTCAAGTTCTGTAAAGGATGTCCATGAGCATTTTATGTGTTCTACTCATCTTGGTAGAGCCTAGGTATTCAAGCTAGACATGCCTAAGCATGAATAATTCAAGGTCGTTAAACTTCTGGTTAATGATAACGTGAGATTCGACTGTTCGAATCCTCATGTGGCACACCTTATAAAAGAGAGATAGCCTTAAGCTTCTCTACAATGTGCTTTTGGCACAAAACATATGAAGTAATAAATACTCCATAAAAATGCTCATTTACCGTTTCAAGGTAGTAAGCCAAATATTTTCAAACATCAACAGATTATTCTGGAATGCGGAATAATATAAAGCATTAATAAAATTAACTTTTATACCACCAGAATGATACACTGTGAGGACCCGTAAACAGGTCAACGTCGTTAGACCCGTCAAGAAACTAATAGGTCGCTAATGACTTAAGTCAATAAATAAGAACATTAATTAATGATAATTAATTAAATAATAATTTGATTATAAAACTAATACCATTAGATAAATCTCGAAAAGTTATATGAAAATGACTACTTGAATGTGACATTCGGATAACAGATGAGGAAGAAATTATACAATTTATAATTGAAGGGTAAAATAGTCATTTCGAAAACTAGACCAAGCTATTACACAGGGCGCCCCAGTTATTTAGTTTATCATTATTTTGTTTTGGCAGCCCATATCCAATTGGATCGGTGCCTTAGAAATTCTCACTTGGTTTATATCAAACCAAATCGAGGAGAAATTAGTTTCTATTTACTTCTTCTTTTTCTTTCTCCCTCATGTTCTTCCCTATTCTTCCTCTGTGAATGAATCAAGAGGCGAAATTAAAGATCTGAGATCGTGAGATGAAGGGTAAAGGTTTAGGAATGGTTACTGGTGCTGTTGTTGATATTAATTAGGCAAGAGAAGAAGAAGAAATCGTGATTTTGAGAAGATTAGAATTAGGGTTTGTGTGAGATGTGATTGATGATGAAATAAATCAATTAAAGAGGGGTTTTAAGAGAAGAATATGAAGAAGAAGATAGTTATGTTACTTTGAAGACTTGATTTTAGAAGAACTAGGGTTTCTGATTTGAAATCGAAGTTGTATGAGATTGAGAAGTGGATTAAGTAATGAACAATGAGAGAATGAAACAAAGTTTTAGTATTTATAGAAATTGTTGCAATTACAGACTGTTCACTATTCTTATTTATACATGTGGATAGTATCCTATGTGGACAGCTGACTAAGACTAAGTGATACATTTGTACTGCTGACTCAGCATTACTCTTCCAGCTTAATGTTTCAACTCAATCTGGATTCTCTGTATAACCATCATCCCCCCTCAATCTCATGATTGGTGTATTAATGTTGAGTTTGCTTTTTAGTAACGTAAATCTTGATGTCGACAGTGGTTTTGTGAAGATGTCAGCCAACTGTTGTGAAGTATGGACATACTTTACCTCCAAAGCCTTGTCTTGTACTAGTTCACGGACAAAGTGATAATCCATATGAACATGCTTCATCCGAGAATGTTGCACCGGATTTGAAGGTAAACTAATCGAACTTTTGTTGTCGCATCCTAACTGTGGTACTCCCTTTTGTTGAAAATGTAGGTCTTTTAGCAAGTAACAGATCCAGACTAGTTCTGCCGCAGTGTGTGCTAGAGTACGATACTCTGCTTCTGTGCTTGAACGGGCTACTGTAGTCTGTTTTCTAGAAGACCATGACACCATATTTGATCCCAGGAACACACAATAACCCCCTGTGAACCTTCTATCATCACTTGAGCCTGCCCAATTGTTGAAAGAAAACCGTTTTTACTATTCAAAACTATGCAATTTTAATGATAAAAGAATTATAAATAATTATTAGAAAATAATTAAATCACATAAAATTGAGAAAATTACCTTATCCATCATCCCAGTAAATAGACTTAGCTCATGGTGGAAAAAGATTGCTCAAAAGTTGATTTCATTGCTCAAAATATTGATTACAAGGTGAAATAATAGTGCAACAGCCAAACAGCAACGGGTATAAACGTCACAGGAACAGGGTTCAACTGTTACAGCACGGTTTCAAGCAAGAAAAGAGAGAAGAAATGGTAACAGACAGATTTGAAACAGCAACAGTTAAAACTGTTGCACTGTCTTCTTCTTCAGCGGCGATGGTGAAGAACACCGATCACCGGGAGCAGCAGCAGTGACCGGCCGATGTCGGAACTTGAACGGAAAATAACAAAAGTGGTTCTGGAGCTTCGTACCTTAATTCTGAAGATTGTAAACTCTTTATATAGGCCCTGCGAGTCTTCTAGGATGTTCTAATCCCATTATAACTCGGTGATTTGACGAGAAATCGATAGTTATCCAAAACCGAAATATGTTCCTGTTCCCGTCCAAATTCATGATTCTCCAGCCCTTATCTTCGGCTTCTAGAGCTTCTAATCGATTATACGAACCTTTAATTAGATTGGGTACTTATCAATTTGCTGAAATCCCATCAAATTTTCGATTTGATTTGAGTCCTGTTTGCCGATGAAGCTTTGACCTGGTCAACTGGGTTTGACTCGGTCAACTGACTTTGACCGAGTTGACTGGGCCGAGTTGACCCGCTGAGTTGGTCCGATCCAGCCCATCCCGATCCAAGGGTGCCCCAATCCAAAGTGTGGGTGCCTTGATCCATTTTCCCGGGTGCTTTGAACACTTTTTGAGCCAATTTTTCCACAAATCTTTATTCTTCTAATGTACCTACAAAAGTAATAAAACACGTAATAGACACAAAATCGAATACTAACTTACTAGAAATTAAGGTGCAAATTAGACACTAAAATGTGTCTATCACCAATCAGCATCTGAATAAGCTGATAGAGATTCCGATCCTTTAGTGAACTTCAGACCATTCGAAACAGTACCCTTCAAGTATCGTAATATTCTTTTTGCAGCCTCTAGATGGTGTGTTGTTGGGCTGTGCATGAACTGGAAGACCAAGTTAACTGAAAATGCAACGTCCGGTCTAGTCCATGTAATGTATTGCAAGGCTCCTACTAGTGAACGATACTCAGTTGGATCTTGTAACAATTCTCTAGTTGTTTTACTTAGAGAGGTAGACGCTGTCAATGGTGTTTGACAGGGTTTGCAGCCAGTCATCCTGTATTTCATTAATAGATCAACCACATACTTTTCCTTGCCCAGAAAAAGTTCTCCCTCTTTGTGTTTTACCTCTAGGCCCAAAAAGTAATTTAATGAACCCAAGTCCTTAATTGGAAATATTCCCTGTAAGGCTTTAATCACCTTGTTTAGATGAGTCTCTGAACTCCCTGTGAGAACTATATCATCTACGTAAACCAAAGTCACTAAAATGATGGAGCATTCCTTATGTACAAACAGAGGTGTGTCTGCTTTGGATTGGAAAAATTTTAAACCCACCAGGATTGTACTAAGTTTCTCGTACCATGCCCTAGGTGCTTGTTTTAGTCCGTATATCGCTTTATGTAGAAGGCAAACAGCTTTTGGATTATTTGGATCAATGTAGCCCGGTGGTTGTGTCATATATACCTCCTCTTTGAGATCACCATGTGATAGACACATTTTAGTGTCTAAATTGCACCTTAATTTCTAGTGAGTTAGTATTCGATTGTGTGTCTATTACGTGTTTTTATGCTTTTGTAGGTACATTAGAAGAATAAAGATTTGTGGAAAAATTGGCTCAAAAAGTGTTCAAGGCACCCGGGAAAATGGATCAAAGCACCCACACTTTGGATTGGGGCACCCCTGGATCGGGTCAACCCAGCGAGCTGGATCGGGCCGAGTCACCGGGTCAACTCATCGGGCTCAACTGTTTCTACTGGCAACACAAAATCAACGTGAAATTTGGTTTCTTTCGCTTCCAGATTGTTCCAAATGTTAGTAGATAT
>JAJJMC010031477.1:2956515-2974179 GCA_023531435.1 Papaver californicum | reverse complement strand
GGTTGTGGATGAGTTTTCCATTGAAGTTGAGACAGTGGAGAAAGATGATACTGGAAAAGTTTCAATCATAAGACCTCAAAAATTAATCTTGCTATAGATCAGCAGATATTCTTCTAATTTGTTCTTGAATAAGAATGAGCAAGGAGACTTTCAGATTTGATCAAATAGTATTACAAACATGATAATCTGGTGTTAAACTATTAAGATTCGACCAACTAATCCTTCTCTTAATATTATAAAACCAGAAATCTTGCTTGTAAGATTGATCAGAGAAACAAGATTGCAGCACTTAGAAGAAAAATAGCAAAGATGAAGAGAGATGAAAAATAGCAGAGAAAGAAGATTAATCTTTATTTTTCTGTTGATATCTTATAGTAGTAATACTACTTGCTATTTAATGCTGCTCAGATCTTCTACTTGTTTTCTCTGATCGATGAGTTCCTTTCAAGAATCAAGACACTGACCTTCTTGAAAATTTTTTTTGCTTTAACTTGTGCAGAAATTGTCTGCCATGCCTCTTGATTTATCCGTTGTTGTGAATGAGAAGTCTATTTCCAAAAAAAAGTGTAATGAATGGTGTTGCAGTCGAGGACCTTCTTTAATTTTCTGAAGAAAAATCAATTGAATATCGCTTCAATCATGATTCTCTGTACCACGCGTCATCTGCTCTCTCGTTTTTACTGACAATCAATACGGTTTCTTCAATTACTTTTTGCTTTCTGACTATTTAATCAATACTGACATTCCATTAATGTCTCTTTTGTAGAAAAATTCATTGGATGCTCAATCAAGACTGATTAAAGCTTGTCTACCACGCGTAATCAATTAATTTCTCTCGATTCTTGATGTTGATTGTTTTCAAGAAGTGCAAACTTGATGATTTTCAGAATTAGATCTACAATGTTCTGCTATTCGATGAAGAAAATTTATTGTTTCATTGACTGTTGAATGGTGAATGATGAATTGATTCAATCAAGATTGAATTTGATTGGAACAAGAAAATTTATTAATCCTATTGAATTTGTTTTACCCAGGCATTCTGCTCTGATACCATAATGAACAATGAGAGAATGAAACACACTTTTAGTATTGATAGAAATTGTTGCAATTACAAACTGTTCACTATTCTTATTTATACATGTGGATAGTATCATATGTGGACAGCTGATGTTGTTTTGATAGTGGTAAATAAAGGTTCGATTCTCGAACTTGTGAAGGTAATGATTTTAGAAAATAATGATTCTAATTAACTCTAGAAAATTCCAGGAGTAAGAAAAAGACTAAATAACCTAAAGATGATTTTTGAATAATTTTAAAAGGACCAGGAATCAGGAATCTGGTAATTCTAACAACCTATGTGATTAATCAGATAATTCTTTTTAAATTAATTGAAGCACAAGTAATTGTCAAAATTGGTTTTGTTATGCTAACAAAAAAAGGTAAATCACAAGCATGGACTATCAAAATTAATTAACCAAGCATAATCCATCAAGTAAAAGCACAACTGTTGAAAGAAAACCGTTTTCACTATTTAAAACTATGCAATTCTAATAACAAAAGAATTATAAATAATTATTAGAAAATAATTAAATCACATAAAATTGAGAAAATTACCTTATCCATCATCCCAGTAAATAAACTTAGCCCATGGTGAAGAAAACTTGCTCAAAAGATCTTTTCATTGCTCAAAAAGTTGATTACAAGGTGAAATAATAGTGCAACAGCTGAACAGATACGTTTATAAATGTCACAGAACAGGGTTCAGCCGTTACAGAAGTGTTTCTAAGCAATAAATGGTTGAAAGAATAGGCAACAAGAGCAGTTTGAATCAGCAACAGATATAAATGTTGCTGAGTCGTCTTCTCCGATGGTGGCTGATGAAGAACACGCCTGCCGGACCAGCAGCAGGTGACCGGCGGCGACCGGAAGTGGCCGGAATTGCTCTGATTTCTTCTCTAGGTTTTTGTCCTCGATTTTCTTGGCTTCTCTTGGTTTATATAGGTAGTAGAAACCCTAGAGAGAGTTCTAAACCTAATAGAACTCTCTAAAACAACCCACAATTCTCAATCCGAATCGAAACATAATTCCGGCCAAATTCATGATTTCCGAGCTGATTTTACGGGATCTTTTGATGTTTATGACTTGCGTGAGATAACTATGAGTGTTTAGAACAATCTGGAAGCAACAAAAACTTGTTTCTCACGCGAATTGAAGTGCACAGTTGAATCAGGAGAATCCCGATGAGTTGGATCGGCCGATCCTGGGTTGACTCGCCTGGTTCGCTGGGTTGACTCACCTGGTTGACCCGCTGGGTTGACCCGATCCAGCTCAGCCCGATCCAAGGGTGCCCCAATCCAAAGTGTGGGTGCCTTGATCCATTTTCCCGGGTGTCTTGAACACTTTTTGAGCCAATTTTTCCACAAATCTTTATTCTTCTAATGTACCTACAAAAGCATAAAAACACGTAATAGACACAAAATCGAATACTAACTCACTAGAAATTAAGGTGCAATTTAGACACTAAAATGTGTCTATCAACAGCTGACTAAGACTAAGTGATACATTTGTACTGCTGACTCGCCATTACTCTTCCACCTTAATGTTTCAACTCAATCTGGATTCTCTGTATAACCATCATTAAGGTGTTGATGAGTGAAGAAACAAAGGGTTATGATTTAATTAGATTTGAGGCTGTTTTGGTGAAGAAATCAAAGTTAGGTTTTGTTTGTTGTTTTTTTTTTGTGTTCTTCCCCAATTCTGAGATGAAATTAGGGTTTTCGAAATTGAAGTTCAAGAGTTGAATTAGAGATGGGTATCGGCTAATTAAATGAATTAGACATGAATTGAAGATAAAGATTGAAGAATTTCTCAAAATCAGTTAGGGTTTAGGGAAGAATTAGGATTCTTAAGTTAATTGAGATTAGGGATTGATTTCTGTTAATAGAAGATGATGGGTGTTGTTGGTATTGTGATGTATGGTTGAATCGAATTAAAGTAAATTGAATTCGGATTCAATTGCTTGAATAAAGCTAATTCAGGTAATTATTCTTTCTAGTTAACTTAGTGAAGTAATTCAATTCTTTTACTGAATTTATGTGACTATTAATGAGCTTAAGAATTAAGATGAGTATGGATTTGGAGCTGTAGATATAATATAGATTGTGTTGAATCACAGGGGATTGATATATGCTTGTATGGTATAAGAATTGAACTGTTAGAACTAGTATTGATGGTAATAGACATGAAATTGCAAGTGTATAGTTCTAAAGTTCGCAGGATTGAAATAGTGATATGTGGATAATTGTTAATTTGGATTGAACATTTATGGGAAGTCTAAATGATGATATGATTGTGAAGTAGATATGATTCAAAGCTGGAATGGCAGGTGTTTATGATTCAATTGATTCAGGGTGTTGAAGTGGTGATGGAACTGAATCTGTGGCCTGTGTTTGATTTTGTCCGAGTCAGCTATGCTGACTCATCTTAATCATTTGAGTCAGTTCATCTGACTGAGTTAATTAAATCTGAATCAGACTTGACTCAATGACCCATCTGAGTTGACTCAAGTGAGTCGGGTTATGGACCTAAACCCGTTTAACCATGGACTAAACCCAATAATCCATTTAATTTAAGTTTTGATTCGGATTATAACAATTAACCCACTGGACTTGGGCTTGGACTTGAAATTGGATTTTTTAACCCTATTGGATTGGACTTTGACTTGGACTGTTGGACCTTGGCTTTGATTTGACTCCTTTGACTTATATTGACCTTGTTTGACTAACCTTGACCTGACTTTGACTGTTTGTTGACCGTCTATTTAACAGTTGACCGTTGGTTGACCTTTAATAAGGTTACTTAAACTGAAACACTTTCTGACCACCTTTCTGGCCAATTTCTGGATCTTTTTCCTAATTCTTCAATGGTTAATAGACATAAAACTATCATTGGAAATTAGACAGAGAAAGAACTATTTAAATACTAAAAAGAATGTAGAAATAGAACAAAGGATGTCGACTAGATTTTTATGTATCTTTGTCATGTTGATACATATGGTAATTACATGTTCAAGATAATGATGATAATGAGGGTCGGTACTATAGGACTTGTAGATAGGAATTCTTGAAGTAGACGAGTTTTGGCATCAAAAGAGGTGTGAACTCTTGTAACCTTCTTGTAATCATTAAGTTTTTCTTTTGTCTTCGAGCATGATGTGACTGTATTATCTGTGAACATGTTTATGTGAAATTGTATGAACATGTTGTGTGATATGCGTTGTGTAGTTTCCCCGCAAGGAGTGTATGTGGTTTCTCCACAGCTTCTTGCTAAGTTGAGTAGGGCGGCATCAATCACCGTTTGAATATTATTTTAGTAGGGCGGCATCAATCACCGTTTCGATATTAGTAGTATGGCGGCATCAATCACCGATATGATAGTATATACAATATTAATAGTATGACGACATTAATCCTGTTACAATATTATTTAGTAGGACGACATTCTTCCCCGTCTCGATATTATATATACTATTTTATTTGGGGAAACTAATCGTATGCATATTATGCTTGATTGTAAATCTGCTAGACTTCGATGGTAGTTTTCGAATCATGGTTTGTATGGGCACTTTATATGGATGGCGCTATTATTTGAGACTGGAGTTGTTCTAGCGTCACTTTCTCCATTGAGTAGGGCAAGGTTAGGGTAACATATTTTTAGTTGTTCTAGCTTTCTTTCATAGAGATTGTAGTATGAGATTCAGTCTTTGTGGAGGTAAGGCTATGATAACTTTTCTTTCATGAATGTCATTATGTACGATATTGTGCTGAGTGTTGAGTGTAAAAGATGTTAATTGCTTTTCCTCTACTGTTGTACTTTTGATGGTTATCTTTAGAACTGTGAAGCATGTTAATGATTCTTTGAAAGTTATATGTTTTCACTGAGAACCCTTCGGGATGATGTGCTCACTCCTTTCCACTTTCAATTTCAGTTATCAGAAAAAAAGGTGTACATGAAGATGTCTGTATTTGTAGCTTAAAGCTTTAGCGAATTAAGATAATTATATATGTATTATTTATTTTTTTGTAAAACAACACATTAAATGTATTTGTATCACTTGAGATATTTTCATTTACAAATACCAGAGCGAATGGGTTTTAGTTTATGGGATCAATATTGTTTTGATAACATTAGATTTTCTTAGTATGTCTTTATTAGATTAATCTCCTGTTTAATTAGTATTTAGATTTTGGGTCGTGACATACACGCTCTACTGGAGCCGTCTATCACATTTTTCGAACCCGAAATAGTATTTCACATTTTCTGTAAACCTCTACAAGGCTATAAAATGGTTCGGAAATTTGGTATTTGTTGTTCCGTTGTCTTTGAGACGAATATCTCCATCGTCTATTTAATGTTGGATAAATTACTTCTTGAACCATATCCTTTAGTACAAACAGACGAGAGAAAAATATCATTCATTAACAAAAGCATTTTGTAACCATGGGCTACTTCGGGAACCCAAAAGTACATGGCTTATTCCTGGAACCCAAAAATTGCCTTAATATCAGTTACATGTCACTTCAGGGACCACTGATAAAAACCGACTAACACTTTGTTACGAGTCACTTCTGGAACCGACCGGCTAGCGAAGCGCGTGCCTTGTGCCCATATAATCAAACAATATTCCAGCTTCTGGTGGAATAAATCTTAATTTTCTGGAAATTACTAAAGCTGGGAAAAATTAAATTTACGCCATCCTTCAAGGGTACGACAATTCTCGCTTTACCGGTATTAAAACCATTAATACCATAACGAAGAAATAAAACATGAAATAATATTAAAATTAGTAAAGTCGTGATTCTCACTTTTTCCATAATTACCGAGAAAATATATAAGTTAACACACACACATACACACATATATATATATATATATATATATATATATATATATATATATGCGCCTTAATTAGTATAAGGTTCAATGTAACTATATAAATTGAACAATAACCCGTTATGATATCCTGATCAAAACAAAAATAATATTGGTAAGTACATGGCTAAAACCATATTTAATAAAAATAAAGTAGATAAAAAAAAAAAAAAGATAATAATCTCTGACGATCATTGATGCAGTTTTCCACCAATCGATCAAACGAATCAGTCGTAATAACAGCTTACCATCATGGACTTGTTACGCTGATAACGTGTTGTAATTATTTCCATCAATTACCCATCAATTAACTAAGTTGGTATGACCATTTGTATAATAATCGAAGGTTTGGATACTCATGTTTAATACGTTGCACTAGAAGAAATAGCTAACTTATGGAGTACAAAATATATAAAGAAAAGATAAACAGAGAGTATGGGAACTGTTCCCTATTTATCACTTCTGAAGTTTAATTCTCTTTACAAAATGCCAACTTTAACTTTGGCTATATATATAGATTTCACTAAGTCGAAGTCGAAGTCGAAATCGGTACATAGAAGATTCGTGAAGCTACTTATATGGCAACGTACAAGTAAGAGTTTATCTTAAAGATAAACATGACGGAATTTATCCTAATCTAGACAAAATTCAAGTGGTGGCAGGTGGGTCAGCCACAAATAATAGCCGATTTATAACATGCACACTCTTTTAAAATCGAAATTCATATCTTACCTTAATAGTCGATGACTTGACTATGATTTTATATCATTTGAAGAGTCATGATGTCCTGTTGTCACACAGACGCTTGCGTGACAGTAAAAATGAACTCGCAGCTAATAGACTTGCTATTTGCATCATTCTAGTAAGATTTAGATATATTGATATCATAATATTTCCTTTAGATTTTTATCTCTTGTTCTACGGCTCTTAAAATTAGATTTATAGGTGAGATTAGAATATCACATGATTTTATTTAAAATGTATATAAAATGGTCCTGACTTTTTGGATAGACAAATCATTAGAGTGAATTATGTGATCAAAGGTTCTTATGCACCATCAGAACTAACAAACAAGTAGCTAAATTTCTGCATAATGTGAACAATCTGCTCAAGATCATTGATGAATTTGGATCTGCTTCAGGTCAATTGGTTATTTTACAAGTCTAATGTTTATTTCAGTGCCTTAGTTTCTCACAAATTTTGCTGAATCTTGTCTAGAAGGTTAAATGTACCAAGTATGAATCCTAATGAAAGATATCTTGGTATCCCTCTTATCATTGACAATTACAAAAAACAGTGTTTCACTACTTTATTGGATAAGATCCAGGGAAAATTATCTATATGGAGTGGCAAAACTTTGTCTCAATGTGGTAAGTCCCAATTGATAAACACTGTTACAAACACAATACCAACTTATTCTATGTCATGCTTACAAGTCCCTGTAGATACTGTCAACAAAATAAATTCCCTTCAAAGAGATTTTTGGTGGGGTTTTGATTACAAGAGAGGTACACATTCAACCTCATGGGAAAAGATTGGAAGATACAAAGATGTGGGTGGACAAGGCTTTACAGATTTAAATATTTTAAATCAAGCTCTTCTTATAAGGGCTACCCGAAGAATCTGTCCACAGAAATGATACAAAAACACTATGAAGGAGTAAGGGATGCATTGGTTTTACGTGATTTTACAGGGACATGTAGGAGATGCCTGGCCAAACACTATGAAGGAGTAAGGGATGCAGAGAAAGCAGAATGTCTTGCGTTTTCTGAAGCAGACAAATGAAGAGCTGAACTGCAGGTTACACATATTGTTTTTGAGACTGATCTCAAAGGCACAACTGAACATATCAACAACAAGGTACTCATGATAACTTGGGAGAATGGAGATATACTGCTAGATTCCATTGATAGTTTAAGTACTACTCAATTTTGGAGTAGTAATTTTGTCCCTAGAAAATGTAATAAAGTGGCAGACATTCTTGCAAATTCAGTAGGATGTTTAGAATTTCAAATGTTTGGTTGGATAAACCACCAAGCATTGTTGAAAACCAATTATTGTTGGATAATTTGAATTTATCTGCTTAATAAATTTATTCTTTTGCATCAAAAAAAAGTAGCTAACTTTTCCTCATTTTTAGACACTCTAAATTCAAAAAATGGTTTCCCATTAACTTCATTAAGGAGGAAATTAAGGGTTCAATCCCCACAGTAAAGATTTATCTTTGTATTAGTATAGTTGTATAGTTGATTAGGATGAGTCTCCCTAACTAGGTTCGGGTAGAGATCTGAGTTCGGCTTTTACATATAAAAAAAATCAAAAAATGAGTAAAAATAATTAGCTTACTGGTAAATTCGGCTTTAATAGTGCAACAAATTCTAACAAGGGGGTTGTCAATTAGGATTTCTGGAGATTTGTGGAGAGATATGAAATCTTTTGTTAGTGGATCTAGACTCTTTATAAATTTATGAAAATCTCTGTTATTGGATAGAGAGTTTCTGAAAATCTATCAAATTCTCTGTTATTGGAAGTAAACTTTAAAATCATGAATTCGGATTTTTGAGAGATTTTGAGAGACTTTTTTAGTTGAAATAGGCTTGAGAGAAGTCTCTCCAAAATAGGTGATATTTTGAGAGATTTCTCTATTTAAATTTTTTTCATTTTTTGTAAAGAATGTGTAAATGAAAAATATGCAAAATTATTAAAGAAAATGAAAGCACATAACAAGGAAAATAAAATGATATATTTTTGTACCATACAAAATATATAAATGTTATTATTATTTATTTTTATCAAAAAAATTTACTATCATATTAACTAATAAAAAATTAAATAAATTTTAATACTTTTTTTGTGATTAGAAATATTTTTATTATTTGATTAGTATTTTTTTCTCTCTACAATAGTATATGAAAACTCTCGCTACAAATCAATGAGATTAGTCTCTACAAATCTCTTATGAAAATCACTGAGATTTTCTCAAAGTTTGTGAACTTACAAAGACTCTCTCAAATTCTCTCAAACAACAAATTTCTCAAAATTTTCAAGAATCCTAATTGACTACCTCCCCGTAAATTCTTAAATCATGACACTTAACTTATGGATTTTGTGTATCTTTAAAATTGAAGAAATGCCACCATTCACGTTAAACTACTGATAGATTTTTTTCTCGATCATCAATGTTTACTTGTGTAGTCGAAATAATTGATTTTGATAAAAAAAAAATTGTTATTTTTTGTTTTTCTAAAAGCATTGGGCGTTACTTATAACGATCCTACAACTGAATTTATGCCTGAAAAATGAACTTAAAAAGACCAATTCACCAGGATTGTTAATCATGTTGTTATTTATTTTTATTAGAGAAAATGTGTTTATTGTCCAAATATCTCTAAAACATAGTTTTAATGGACAAGTAAACATTATGGATGAGCAAAATTGACACTAAAATATCTAGACAATTATATCCCTTATTTTTATTTTTTTTCTTCTTTTTATCCTTTTCTTTCCTATTTAAAAACAAACCACAAAAAAAATCCATAACTTCCAAAAAATTTATATCGAATTTTAATAAAATTTCAGTTTTTGGAAAAGATTTTAAATTACCTACAAAACAAGATCCATTGTTGATGGTAAATTCCAAAGTTTTTTTCCCAAAAAAAAAATAGCTAGGATGAAACTGGTTGCATCCAGCATAAACTAAGATAGAAAAAATATTCGAAAACTAGCTAGGATGAAAATGGATGCATCCTGACTTAAACAAAGAAAAAAAATATAAAAATAGCTAGGATAAAAATGGATGCATCCTAGCTTCAAATAACATAGGAAAAATTATTCGAAATATAGCTAGGATGAATCTGGTTGCATCCTGACTTAAACCAAGATAGAAAAAATTATTCAGAAAATAGGTAGGATGAGACTTGATGCATCCTAAGTAAAATTAAGATAAGAAAAACTATTCGAAAAATAGGCAAAACACTCATTCCATAATATATATATATATATATAACACAACCACCATCACTACTTACATTTTCAACTTCAACAAATACCACATTACTGCAACCACCACCTTCAATAGTAACAAAATACAACAAACACCACCATCACCTTCAACATAAAAATAAATAAACATCTAAATATACAGGATAAAACCAGATACATCCCAAAGAAAACATATTTCTTTGTCATAATATGCAGGATGAAACCATATACATCCTGAAGAAAATATTTTTTTTTGTCAGAGTATACAGGATAAAACTGATTTCATCCATATTTAATTTGTGAAGTAAAATTAATTTCATCCAGATTTAATTTGTGAAGTAGTAGGATGTACATAAGGTTGTTTGATTTTAGCTAGACATGTCAATTGTCTGGGACACCATTAATAGCTACGCAGTATACTATAAGATTTGTTACAAAGTATCTGAGTCAACCTATGATTCTTGTTTACCATCGTTTCATTAGATTTAATGTTTCCATTCTTGGCAGCTAAATGAAGTGATGTGAAACCATCCTCATCACGTGATTTGTATTTGAACACTTCCGGTGACGTAAGTAGAACAATCCCCTCCACTAATATCATTTGTATCTTTTTATAAAAAACAAAATGCAGTGATGTATATGAATCAGGTGATAAGTATTCTATTGAAGATATAAACTAGCCCTTCTGAAGATACATCGCCATCTGATATTCAAAATTAATTAGGATATCAATAAATAGATGTTAAAATTAAAAAATTAAAAAATAATGTATGTGTATATGAGTGTTGCTTACCAACTTTGGATGATGCTTGTCCAACTTCTAATATAAAGTAAATAAGGGCATTATAGTACACTATGTAAAATTAATATTGTTAAAAAATAAATTTTTTGATAAAATATTTAATTAAGGATATTAAAAAAGTATCTACAAAATTTTTGAATATTTAAAAAATATCAAATTTTACTAATCTTTTAAATCCATAAATAAACTTTTAAAATTATTAAATCAATTAATTGTTTTTATTAAGATGACAAATCATAGAAATTTACTAAGGTGGAGTGAGGACAAGCCATAAAATGAAAATATGAAAAAAGGATAACATGGATTTGTCTTACAAAATAGGTAACAACTCTTTGTCATATTAAATCTCTACGTCACCTACTCTCATTAAATTAACAATACTTAATTTTAGTATCGATATACCTTTCTTTCACTTTTCTTTTTCTTTAATTCAATTTAATTTCTGTTAGCAATCACAATAATTTCACTACCAAACAGTTTAAAGTGAATCTGTTTTGAACTTTGTAAACAGACCGAAAATTAGTTTTCCAAAGAACATAAATACTTTAAAAAAAAGTCTTATTTAACTAAATATCATTAACCAAATAAAATAAATCAGTTTTAGTAATGTTTAAATCTTGATCTACAGATCATGGGCATGGTTCAGGCCATCGTACCTTAAATATATGGTGAATGCTTCCTGAGCAAAAAAAACACTGTTGGCCTTAAATCCACCCCCGGAATTTTTTTTGCAGAAAAACGATTGTCACGACCCCGTGAAGAAGAAACCACCCAACATGGTTCTTTTATGGCCTTGTAAATTTAAACATAGAATTTATAAAAATAATGACTATGGGAACCCATTGTTGTTGTGTTTGGTTCTAAACCACGTTCTTGTATTGGGTTTGAGGGTATGTATTCGAACCCTTGGTGGAGTGAACAATGGCTCAAATCTAAAATGTGCAAATTTAATGATCGATCGTTCGTTTGTGGAATCTACTATTGTCATTCATTATGAAATCAGGATTTTCTTTTCAAGAGCAATTAACAACATGAGACACCTTAAGCTCCGGATAAGGTCTTGTGCATATATTTCTATTTCGTGAACTGAAAATTTTAGATGTTACTCCCTCCGTCCAACTAATATATGATCTATTTATTTTAAATTTTGTCCTAATAATAGGTGACCTATATCATTAAACAAGGATATATTTTTAAAATTATTCTTTTAATGGATTATTGTTAGTATAATTTGATAGTCATGTTTATATTTGTTATATAGGTGTTTTAAAATACTTTTCAATGGTATAAAATTTACGAATATCCATGGTATATTTGAGAGATATATCATAAGGCTATAATTAAAAAAAAATATTTAAAAATACTTCTCTTTCCTAATTGCCTTAAAAATTGTGCAATCTTAAACTAGGTCATCTATTAATAAGACGGAGAAAATATATACATACAAGATATTCCCTTTGTTTCATATTATGTTTGAAACGATTTTGTTGTATATAAAGACTGACATACCCGGTTATAAGTTTTTATTCACTTTAGATGTCGAAGAAAATTAAAAAGAAAAATATTTAAGCTCATCACACAAAGTACTATTATAAGTGGAAAATATTAGCACAGTGAGAATGATTTTTGTCTATTTTCATTTGGTAATGCCTCAAGGAAAATATTAAGGCTTTTGGAGTTCTGGTGCATAAAGGTTCCTGCGGTACTCAATTTTTGTTTTGTATATTTGGGAAAAATGAATTAGGATTTTGTATGTTCAACAGAATTAAGTGGAATGTATAACACCACCGAACGTGTTAAGGAAATTGAAGTTACGAAAAATCTAGTTATGTAATATTAGTGTAGTGGAAGTAGATTTTGAATTTAGAGTTGTTCAATGTAATATGTTTTATTTGCGATGATAGTCCAACTTAATAGTTTAGATATTTTCTTCAATGATTGACTCTAAAACTTCTCCCAGCAGATGGATTTTCGATAAATTATCCAAGCATCTATGGGCAGCCCCCTTAAAGTTATAAGACTGACAAAAAAAAAAAAGTTTAATCACAAAGAAAATATGCATCGGTCATTCCATTTCTAAATGTGCAGTGTACATGTTTAAACCTGGTATCTGGGACAAAGTTGAATAGAGATCTAATGATACGTTGTGAATGCATGTTATAAGTTGTTTGCTCGACCTCTTTGTATGTATTAAATTGAGACCAATATTTTTTTGGTTCATTTTGAAGGATTGGTGAATAAATATCTTTGGGAGACTTTTTTGTCATACTAAAGAAAATGAAGAAAATATCTCATTCATTTGGAACTTCACGCTATTTATGTTATCCTAGAAGTGTCCGTCTGAGTTTGAAGTTCAATTTTATTTTGCTTTCTGTTTGGGATTTTAATTACTAATCAAATCCATTTTCCATATGTATGATGTGTTAGAGGAGACTTACAAATCCAATCCACTATGCGCAATATGAAACCTACACAAGCAATAAAATATAAATACGGAAATAGCAAAACTATAATGAAATAAAGACAATCATACAACACCGGCAATTACGTGGAAAAACCCCTCCAAGGTGAAAGGTAAAAAACCACATGCAAATCTTCCACTATAATGAATAATGGGTTACACACGATTCTCGCTAATTTGGGGTTACACTATTCTTCAAGGTGCATATAGCACTTGGATATCAATTTGCCTAAATTATACTCATCCCTAAGGATGGATCAACAAATCATTCACCTAATAGATGAGATTTACAATAATCAATCAAAAATAAGAGTAGAAAATACTCCCAACTACGGTTTGAACAAACCCTATAAATCTCCAAGCTTTGATAGAAGAACAAAAGTACAAATTTGAAGGATTAAGCTCACCAAGATTTTGTCAAACACTTCCTTAGCAAACCCCTTTCTTCCCTCAAGAAAATCCCACGGATTTCTCCCTCTTCTTCTCTTCTTTGTTGCTTCACACCGAGTTCTTGAAAAAACCTCTTCATCCATATCATCTCCTTCCAACTCACAGTAGCTGCATTGTACTCTGCTTCAGTAGTAGACGAAGTCACACATCTTTGTAACTTGGACTGCCAAGACACAGCTCCCCCTGCATAGATAAATAAGTAACCCGATGTCGACTTGAGATTGTCTTGAGCACCTGCCAAATATGAATCTGTGTAACCTACTAACTCTGGATTATCACCACCATAGTACAAACACATATTAGAAGTACCCTTAGATACCGTAGTATCCATTTCACTGCTTCCTAATACTTTATACCAGGATTGGCTAGAAATCTACTTACCACCCCAACTGCATAAGCTATATCAGGCCTTTTACACACCATGACATACATCAAACTACCAACTGCGAGTGCATAAGAGATATCCTCCATCTTTCGTTTTTCAACATCATTCACAGGACATTGATCACGTGTTAAATTAATTTTTTTTGCAAGTGGACAACTTACCGGATCAGCCTTGTCCATGTTGAATCTTTGCAATACCTTCTTAATGTAGCTTTCTTGTGATAGCCACAACTTCCTTGCTTTCCTATCACGAGATATTTGCATGCCAAGAATACGCTTTGCTGCTCCCAAGTCTTTCGTAGCAAAAGATTTGCTCAAATATGACTTCAACCTGTCAATTTTTTTCTTATCTTTGCCAACAATCAACATATCATCAACATATAGCAAAAGAATAAGAAAATCACCATCAACAAATTTTTGAATGAATACACAATGATCTGAAGTTGTTCTCTTGTACCCATTTTCCTTCATGAACGATTCAAACTTCTTGTACCATCTTCTAGGAGCTTGCTTCAAACTATATAGAATCTTATTTAGCTTGCACACCATATGTTCCTTGCCTTTGACTTCAAAACCTTCGGGTTGAGCGATGTACACATCTTCCTCCAACTCACCATGAAGAAATGTTATCTTGACATCTAGTTGTTATATCTCAAAGTCAAAACAACTGCTAATGCCACGACAACCTGACTAGAAGGAAATCTCACCACTGATGAGAAAATCTCGTCAAAGTCAACACTTTTCCTCTGCTCAAAAACTTTCACAACTAAACGTGCTTTGTACCTTGGTTGTGAGTTGCCATCTTCAATCTTAATTTTATATACCCACTTTGTGACGCCCCACCTCATATTTCTAGGTCGGCCGCCCTAAAATAGAAGTGTGGCATACTCATGGAACACTTTACCCACTCAAACCTTGAAGCCAACAAATGGAGATCCGGCTATCGTGTGGTGCTCTTGAAAATAATAGGTTTTAAAAAAAAACTTATTTAAAAATGGCGAGAGTTATAAAAGATCTTTAAAACAAAAGTCTATCTTCGACACGCAGGTCAGTTATATAAATTAAACGATAAGAGTACTTAAAATAAAGAAATCTAGACTTAAAAACAAACTATAAAACATTTGGCTGTTTAAGCACCTTGAAGACAAAGAAGATGTAGCTTTCCGGAACAAAAAGTCGTTCTACTAGTTAGGTTGCTCCGCGGCCACCGTTCCCTGAAAAATAATAGTAAGTTGGGTCAGACCCCAACTTAAAGTAGGCTTTCGCACCCTTATAAAACTTACAAATAACCTAGAAAACCCAAATCCTTGAAATGGCGACAAAATACGAAAATGGTTTATAGGAGTATCTCTTGGTAAAATAATAGATTCGACGACTAAAAATATTTACAGAACCTCATACTATGCATAAGACATGGAGACACCAAAAAATAGAGGTTAACATGTAGTAATAAAACAGATTTCCCATCTTCGGAATTAATCGACATCTCCTATCTATAATTTCAATCTCACTATGACACGTATCAACTCTTGTGTAGTCCACTTAATTCCCAACCGTGCGTCAGAAAATAAGTGTTGTCGATCCTATTCAAGATAATAAATCCATATCTTCTAGGCGACCCCTAGGTCATCGCCCAACAACATCTGGGATTCGAGCCAACTACGAGTCTCAAACAAATGAAATACAAGCATAACAACCACTATTACTACCCAGTGATATCTTGTTGTATAACTTTTACACTCAAAATTTCATCATCTATACCAGGTGAGTATGTGATGTGATTTTATATAGTGGTAAAAAGAGGTTCGATTCTCGAACTTGTGAAGGTAACGATTTTAGAAAATATTATACTTAACCTAAACTAATAAAAATCAGAAAAATAAACTAAAGATGATTTTTAGAAAATATGGGGAAAACCAGGAATCAAGATTCAGTTAATTCTAACAACCTATGTGATTAATCAGATAATTCTTTTTAAATTAATTGAAGCACAAATAATTGCCAAAATTGGTTTTGTTATGCTAACAAACAGAGGTAAATCACAAGCATGGACTATCAAAATTAATTAACTAAGCATAATCCATCAAGCAAAAGCACGACTGTTGAAAGAAAACCGTTTTTACTATTTAAAACTATGCAATTCTAATAACAAAAGAATTATAAATAATTATTAGAAAATAATTAAATCACATAAAATTGAGAAAAATACCTTATCCATCATCCCAGTAAATAAACTTATCCCATGGTGAAGAAAACTTGCTCAAAAGTTGATTTCATTGCTCAAAATATTGATTACAAGGTTAAAGAATAGTGCAACAGCTGAACAGATACGTATATAAGTGTCACAGAACAGCGTTCAGCTGTTACAGAGAGCTTTAAGCAACAAAAATGTTCAAAATCTAAGGCAACAGGAGCAGAGTTGTAACAGTGGAACAGCAACACTTATAAATATTACTGAGTCGTCTTCTTCAGCGATGGTGGGTGAAGAACAGTGCCGGCGATGCACCAGCAGGTGACCGGCGGCGCCGGAACTCCACCGGAATTTCTCTGAATCGATCTCTAGGCTTTTCTCCCTGATTTTCTTGGCTTCACTTCGTATTTATAGACTTCACAAACCCTAGAGAGAGTTCTAAACCTCATAGAACTCTCTCAAATCACTCCAATTCTTCAATCCAAATCCAAACAGGAACCGAGTCCTGATTCCGGCCAAAATTGAGTTTCTCGAGCTGATTTCACGGGATTTATCATTGTCTTTTGATTTCTTCCAACTCTAATTGCAATGGGTCATCTTTAATTGCCGAAAACAACCCAAAAATCGCAACCAATCCTTTTCCCGTTGAAACAGGAACTCCCGATGAGTTGGATCGGCCGATCCTGGGTTAACTCGCTGGCTCGCTGGGTTGACTCGCTGGCTCACTGGGTTGACCCGATCCAGCTCAGCCCGATCCAAGGGTGCCCCAATCCAAAGTGTGGGTGCCTTGATCCATTTTCCCGGGTGCCTTTAACACTTTTTGAGCCAATTTTTCCACAAATCTTTATTCTTCTAATGTACCTATAAAAGCATAAAAACACGTAATAGACACAAAATCGAACACTAACTCACTAGAAATTAAGGTGCAATTTAGACACTAAACTGTGTCTATCAGTATGTACAGGAGTCTACTGAACTCTGTCACAGTCCAACACAACTTTTCCTACTCAAATCCAAATATCATCTCATTCCAACGGTTTATTACCGAATTATACACATTACAACATGACTGCTTTCAGCATCAACAAACAGAATTCAGTCACAATTCTCTTATGATTTGTGGTACCTAATATGCTTAGATCTTCATGAAATTTCTATAGTAGGTTACCTATATGTATACTAACATCATACTAAAATTTCAGCTCAATCCAACGGTTTATTACAGAGTTATACACATTACAACATGACTGCTTCCAGCATCAACACACAGAATTCAGTCACGATTCTCTTATGATTTGAGGTACCTAATATGCTCAGATCTTCATGAAATTTATACAGTAGGTTACCTATATATATACAAACATCGTACTAAAATTTCAGCTCAATCCAACGGTTTATTACAGATTTATACATATTCCAACATGACTGCTTCCAGCATCAACACACAGGATTCAGTCACGATTC